>CANYBF011835944.1:0-17157 GCA_948192965.1 Dalechampia spathulata | reverse complement strand
CTACTCATTATGCCATGACATGCATATGCCATGACATCCACCACTACATATCATGCATACGATATGTCATTTATGCATAAGCATTGCATACGCTTCACACCTAACGTTAAAATGAACCTAAAACGTTAAACGCATAACGTTATACGCTACTTGCCATAATATGTGCTTACATATCAGGTTGCCATATCATGCATATGATATGTCATACACGCTCACATGTCATGCATATGCCATGCTATTTTATGGCTATATCACATGTCATGCATATGTCATGCCATCTAAATGTCATATAGCTTTATATGTCATTTACATGCAACCTTGCAACGCCAATCTATACGATGCGCTGTGTGTTTACAATTACGGTTGCATGCTTGCCTGCTTAGGACAATTAATCCCAATTAAAATGGTAAAATCGATCTTGGAAACTCATAGAATAGATCTCCACCACCCAACCCAATCTCTGAAGGGTTTAACTAGCACTCATGCTATGGGTCGGTTGGACCAATCCGGAACCATCCGGTGGCGACTCCTTGCGACTCTTTGGAGTCCGTATCATTCCCTAAGGGAACCCCTTAGGAAGACTACACTTTCGCTCCAAGTGCGGTCCCCGGTCCGTGACTTTCACAAGCCTCGCTCTGGGCACCGGCAGAAACCAGCGCTCACAGCTATGTCACGACTCGTGACACGCTCAGTCACGACACAATCAACATAAAACCTTCTGTAACGAGTCGTGATGACGCTTCACGAGTCGTTACATAAACTATTTAGGAAGAAAATGCACAATCTTGCCTATTGGCAAGCCTAATTCACCCAAAACCTGTTTCAACGCTCATACCAATCTAAATCACACTTCCAAACACAATCATAAGCATAAATACTCATCGTCCCTCATCCAACCGAGAAGACATGCTTCCCGATAAGGCGACGACACACACAAGGCAAGCCAATAACTCATTGGACATAATATACATCCATACATTATAATTAAAGGAACACATATAAACATATAGGCACAAAGCCATCCTCAAACGCATACCAATCATCATTCAATCATGCAATTGTTAGCATTCATCATAAACATATAAAACTCCTAGGGTCTCTATGTGGGTGTAACACTGATATCTTTCCATAAATCTCAATATTTTCCCTCTTCCTTTCAAGCTCCAACCTGAGATCTCTTAATTGGTCTTCTAATCGCATAATCTTCTTTTTCAATTTTTTTCACCAAAATTCCTCGGTACCCATCCATGCTTTGAGAAAGTTCTAGGGGCCACCTCTTTCCTATCAACATCCTTTCTATTTAATACTTTCTTGAGATCTATAGTTGTGATATTCACCATTGCCACTATTGGAAATGAGTCTTCTTCCACCAGTATTGCCTTTGATCTTTTAGGAAACTTCATAATATCCTTATCAATATGATCATATATCATATTCCTAAAACGTCAACATGCATTAATTGAATAAGTCCAGGAATTGTGATATTTACAGTATGATTTCTCCTTGAGTTCCTACTTGCTAGGAATGATATAATTAATTGGTAATTTGATAAACTTCTCCTAAAGGAGGAAATCAAAAATATCTTCTGTTTTCCCCACATCAAATGAATATTGATTATTGTGGGGTTAAAACTTTTTCTTTTTCTCTATGGGCTTTATTAGCAGTAAATAAACATACAAGCCAGTAGAAACCAGATCAACCATAGTCATATCATGATTGACCTCTTGACAATAGGTCACCATGGTTGTCTTCTTTCTATGATTTTCCTCCTTTAGCAGCTCCTCATATTCTGACACCTTGGATGTCATCTTATACAAGTCATGAAATTTCATTCCCTAGAATTTCTTACTTAGCTCAATGTCTAACCCATGTTGAGCCATCTTCATAAGCTTTATTTCTAGTAAAAAAATCTTATGTCGGTTTCTTATCTTTTTGAAAATTGCAATAAAGTAAATAGGAAATTCTCCAGACTTTTATGTTAGCCTAGACAACTTTATCATAAAAAATTTTGGCTCAGTTCTAAAAAATTATGTTTGAAACTGTCTTTTTATTTCTTATCAAGTACATATTGAATTCTTGGGTAATGTTGAAAACCATGTAAAAGTTACCACTGTTGAAGAGTTAGGCAACATTTGTAACTTAAAAAAGTTAAAATTTTCATAATTTACGAGTTTACCATACTGAATGATAAATCTAACAATATGCTTAACAGTTGACTGCTCATCTTCCCCTGTAAACAAGAAGAAATCAAAATTCTTATAACCCCTAGGATAAGTATTTTCTCTATCTATAAAATTAGCATATGACTTATGGAACTCTAAACATCCTATTTATTGTAGACTAAGTCCATATAGTTCCTGAACCACTTCCCTCATAATATCAACACATTAACCAGTATAGGTTACGGTTATCAAGGATGGAGGTTTTCCCTACTCAAGGATATGATGGAACTCTTAATAGTGGTAAGGGAAATGATCTTCCTTTAACACTGCCCCCTGGAGTTAGAATATATCTTGTAAAACATGAGATTAAGTTCTTTAGATGTTTGTTTGCTCCTATAAGAATCAACCTCGTATGTTTTCCTTGAAGCACTGATAAAAATTATCTTGTAAGTAGTTTCAAGAATTTTATTAGTACCCTCTAGAATTTTATTGGTGTCTTCTACTGATCTAGTCACTATCTTAACCTTTTCCATAATAATTGTTACCACTTGAATGAGCTTCTGAATGAAATCCTTTGTGATAGTTTTCACCATCTGTATTTATATAGCAAACTTCTAGTTTTTGGTGGCATCATCCATGTGTCCTATCAAGCATGTCAAAAAAGATATTCACATGATTTTTATACTGGGAGCGTATCAAAAAATTAAGTATTTTCAAACTATGCGTCTTTTAATTCCTAGGGAAAAATTATGAATCTTTGATTTGCTTGTACTAGAGAATTAAGATCATGAAATAAAGTAATGCTAAAGAATTAAGATCAGGAAATAAAGTAATGCTAAACAAAAATGTACTTGTGAATGAATAAAAGAAACAATTGAAAATTAAAGCAAGATTGTGCAAAAATAAAACATTCAAAGTGATTTTCTTGATGATTAATTGTTGGTCCTCTTTCCTCCTTTTCACCGTCTCCAAATCATATATCCACGTACTTCTAAGAAATTAAGCCTATTAAATCAATTAATAGCATAATTTACTAAACATCATTTAATTAATAAACATATTAAATAAATTAATATAAAAGTAATTTATTTAATTATTTACATTAATTAAAATCAATTTAATTTTGATAAAAATCATTTAATTTAGATCTATTAAATTAATTAATGTTCTAAATATTAAGTATCATTTAATTAACAAAATATTAAATAAATTAATATAAAAATAATTTATTTGATTACTTAAAATTAATTAAATTTTGATAGAAACAGACGATGATAATATCAACCATAAACCCTCTATATATGCATATTGACATGACTTGTATCAAACTAGTCAACTCGAGTTGCCACCTCTAATCTAGTTTCCTGCAAGGTTGACTTAGAGAATAGATATAAATTATGCTAGCACAGTTTTGGAAGTTATTTATCATTAGTATGAATTCAACAAGCAAATGAAATCAGTACCATGTAAAACCCAGAAGCTGCAGAACCATGTAGTAAATTTTACATAAGATTACTTCTTCACTTTTGAATGAAAGATGCCAACTTTGTCTCCATGTCTTCTTTAGCTTGTCTATCAAATGGATCCTCGCCAATGTATAAATCTAAAATTGATCGACATAGGAGTTTGCTTGGGATGCTGCCCACCTCCTCCCCATCAACTGCAGAAATCAAGTCAAAACTAAAACTATACAATCTGCAATTCTTGTTTCCGCTATAACTTCCATGATGCATATTACTAAAGAAATTCAGGGTGTGCAAAACCAAATTGTATAAAAAACTCGAACCAAATCAATCTTTCAGTTCAGTTTAATTTGAAGATCTATATGTTTTCAAGAAATTTGGTCTAGTTTTCAAAATTAATAATTTTCTATTTGAAGAACAAACAAATATATAAAATTAGCTCAGGGAACCAAAAACTTGTGTCAAATAACAGAACTTGCATAGTTGCCATTTTCTGAATGAGCATATGATCATTTAAAGGTCCCAAAGCTCTTTTCATGTTCTAAAACTAGATTGCTACCTTCTGAAACTCCCTAATCATTTATTTTCATCTATGCACACTGAAACAATCATCAGAAATTGCTATGATCTCAAGGATTTATCTCAATACCAATTCTAGAAATCATCGGAGAAGTTAAATGTAGAACCATGTTAATGGCAACCTGAAACTTCTTAAAAGAAATAACAATAGATTTAGGTCTTACTTGTTGTTCGAAGCACATAGCCCTTCTCTCTTGAGAGCTCTATCACAGAGCCTCGTGGTATTTTATACCCATCCTTGAACTGAGAAGTGAATCTACACATGAATGAACCATTAGAACGATTAAAATTCACCAAAAAAAAAGAAATCGATATGTTTGACAATTAATCGACCAAAAAATAGCAAGTTGAGGGAAAAAAAATCTTGGTATGTTAAATGAGACTATCTAAATCCTATACATTTAAGAAGATACAAATGCGATTAGAAACATCATGCTAGAACAAGTACAGCAATGGCAAATAATGATAACAGAGCAAGCTATTTTGACCTTTTGACTGAATAAACCATATCCAATTAGCAAGCCTTGGAAATGTTACATCCCATTAACTTCTTTTAACCATAAGGGCTGTGATAAGGACATTACTAGATGAAAAAGGAGTTCACCTCTGAAGCAATTCCTTGTTATCTGGGCCACCGAACTTTTGCAGTCTGCTTCCTACAGATTCTTCAAAAGCACTTCGTACTGAACGAATGCTTAGCTTGCTATAGATTATTTGAAGTCTAACAGTCATCGACATATCACTTCCCATGAGATCTTCTTTGAACTCTTTGTTTTCCTTAAGTTCAGAAATGGATAGTTTTCCATATTTCTCACTCAGAACTTTCTTCACTTGATCATCATCAGCATAAACACCTGCGGTAAAACAAGCATTTCACAGAAATGACGAGATTTTCCATCATTCAACTTACGGTTTATAATTTAAACACCATTAATTAATTACATTCACTACACAATTATAGTTTGTGGTCATCATCATCTTCATGCGTTACAATGCCATCACGAAATGTGTCATCTAATAACTTAAAACTTTTGAACTAAAGGATTCTTTGATATGATAACATAATTACTACAATTGAAAGGTTCAAAGTTCTTTGGAAAATCCCATTAACCCGCAAGGTAAAAGCGAGCTTGTAAATATCCACAATTCAATGCATATTTATGCGAAGGGATATTATTCCTGGAATTTCACCAAATAGCTTAGGGTTGAATGGTTGTTTGACACTCGTACTGTATTACAAAGAACCATAATGTTACAGAATGCATGCTAATTGCAGAGTAATGGCAGCTAAGGAGAATTCCCATGAATAAAATATAAAGCCCTTATACTGAAACTTTCAAGAATCTTTTGAGGAACCTAAAGAGAAACTTGAAGAATTTCTAAAACGTGTAATTCCTGTTGTTGAGTTCATGAAAGAATGATCATAAGTTCTATTCAAGCAGACATCTCCAATCAATCAAGTAGTACATAAACACTAATCACAATTAGTGAATAATCCATTCTGAAAATCAAGTATTAGTAACATTAACGATCGATTCAGCCTTTAAAATTAGTATAGCTTGAAACTCATTTCTCAGAAACACTAAACTATCCTCAAATTATGAAACATACATATCAGCCATCTCAAAACTACAGAATTAATAAAGCAAATTGTACACCCACAAACCCAGAAAAGACAAAAGAACGAAACGTTATCATCTTTAAAAAAGAAAATGTGGTTACCAAATGCATAAACATCAATGTTCTTCAATCCCAATACACTCTTTTTCCTCAACCCAATTCCTAACAGTCTTCTCGTTTCATAAACAACTGAAGGAAACGATACACCGGTTTTTGATTCCACTACAGTAGCAGAATTCGAAGCATCTGCTAAAGATAACGAACCCCAGGGTATTAAGGAATGATTATTAAGCAGCAAATTCAATGCATTTTCGATAAAGGGCTGCTTTGGGTTAGTAGAACGGTGATAAATGGCTACCCCAGCGCACGTGGAAGCCAACCCACATGCCACGACGGTGGCGGCGGCGGAAATGTGGCGGGAGCTGGTGGCTTGGAAAGAGAAATTGGGTTGCCTTTTGGGCTGAGAAAACGAGAATGGAAACCGCAAAGACACCATGTTTTTTTTGTGTTTCTTTTGTTTCATTCACCTCTCAGATCGGAGTTGGACGTTAACAGTTAAATTGGGCATAACGGTAATTACGAGGTAAGAGAATCACGTGGTCTTCACGTGAGTTATTTATACTGGATTTGGGCTTGGACCTTACTAATGAGCTATTGTTTAGTATTATGGCGTGGTTCCAAATTATTTACAACGAAATTATAATAAATTTGATATTTCAGAAAGTTGATATTTTGGCATTTTTTAGGTTGATTTTCAAAATTTTTTTATCAGATTTAATTTATATTATTATTTTTTAATTTTTAATTATTTATTATTTTTCTTTTTTTGTTTTATTCCTTCTTCCTCACCCCCTTTTCTCTTTCTTCTTTTTCATCTTTTTTTTGATAAATTTATTTTTCCTTCTCTTTTTCTTCCTCTCCATTTCTCCTCGTTCTTATAGAACATAGAAAATGAGAAAAAATTTAGATTTATTTTTTGTTTCATTATAAATCATAAAAAATTACTAGATATTATCTATACAAGTTATTTTTGCTTCTTTATCTTTCTCTTCCTCCTCTTTCTCCTCCTTCTACTTTAACAAATACTTTTTTTTATTATTTTTAAAAGATTTTGTATTAACATTTTCAATATCTATTTACTTGATATTTTTGATATATTTTATTGAATATTATTAATTATCATCAAATGCGTCAAGTATTATTTGAATATTATCAAATTTATTTTTCAGATAAATTTGTGCAATTTATATATATGGATAGATAAAATAGATATATGTACATATATATATAAATATGTATAAATAAATAAATAAATATAAAAAATATCATATAATGTTTAAAAATTAACACGAACTTTTGAGCATAAGTTATATTTTTTTTTATTGATGGTTATATAAAATTGTATTTGTTTTGATGAATTTATTATTTTTTTCTAATATTTTCATTATTGTATTATATAATATATTTTGATATATAAGCCTATCTATTATATCTACAATGTGATATATATGATATTACATATATAATTATATACCATATTTACTATAGAATATATATTGTAAATATATTTATTTATCATATGATATATATGGTAAATACATTTATCTATTATATCTATCATAATATATATATATATATATATATATATATATATAATAAATGTATTTATCTACATTATGATATTTTGATAGATAAATTTATATATCATATATTTGATATGATATACATGGTAGATATGTCTACGTTATGGTATATATAGTAGATATATTAAATTTTATTTATCATATTTACCTTATAATATATATGGTATGTATGTGTATCTACTTTATGATATATGTGATAAATATTTATCACCTATATCACATATATCATAAAGTAGATAATTATTTATCATACCTATCAATTAATATATATGATACACATAGTATATAAGTATATTTATCAAATTTTGATAATATTAAATTTTTTACAAAATTAAACAATAAAAAATATATCAAAATAAATAATAAATTCTCAAGGTTAAAGATATATTACTTGTAACAATTTATATATATATATGAGTGTTTTGTTTGAAGCTTATTATTTTTTAATTTTATATTTTTATGTTTTTATTATATTTTTTATATGGTTATTTGGTTGGATTATATTAGTTAGAAGTAATGGTGATGGTGACAATGAAGATAATGATGATGATGATTGTGGCTAATTGATATTGATGATAGATCATGAATTTTAATTATTTTAAATTCATTTTTCAAAAAGTATAATATTTTAGTTTTTAGTTGAGGAAGGAACAATGCGTTTTGGATATTCTTTAGGATTTTTATGTTTAAGTGGAATTTGAAATTTTAAGGATATTTTAGGACTATATTTTTAAAGTTTGAATAAATATGATATATTTTTAATAAATTATAAATTTCTGATAAATGCTTTCAATTATTTTTCTAAATTTGCTATTTCACAAATTAACCCTTTATAAAAATATGGAAGTGTCATTTTGCAGTTTTCCACTTAACAAAAAAAAATTACCTTTTAAATTTAATTTTTTAAAAATTTGTTTCTTGATAAGACTTATTTTTCTTCATATTATAAAATGTACAAATTATATTTTGAAAATTAATATGTTTTAATAAGATAATTCAAACTTCATCAACTGAGCTTATATGTAAGTTTAATATGTTGATATTATTTGATTTAAGCTTATTTTGTTTATTTAACGAGTTTTATTGAATAAATATTATTTAATAGATAATTAGACTTATAGTACTAAAAAATGCTTGATAAGTTTTGAATTATTAAATATTTTCAATCTTATTATCTAACTTGGATAGTGTAAAGATAATTCGACATGACTAAATAATTTTTGAATTTCAATTTATTTTAAAGTTAAAATTTGACTTCTTGATGATCAAATAACTTGAACATGAATATGTTTTGACATATTAACATTTCAATAAAATTATAAATACATTATTTTTAGTTAAATAGAATTGTAAATGACGTATTTTCTACCAAAAAATGAAATATATTAAAATTATTCATATTTAGTATGTCAAATTAAATCTATAATGTTTTCACAAAATAAAATTAAAATTTAACTAATAAAAAAATTAATATTCAATAATCACAAACTTTAGTAAGATAATGTAATTTTATGATATAGATATGAACGCAAAGCTTATGATAAAACTATAGAAAGATATTAAATATGAAGGCAGTGATCTACATTCTTACATTACACAAATTAATAAGACTATATAGTGAGGGGGTGGCTTATGCCTTCTCTTAAATGCCAAAAACATCATAAGAAAATTAAATAGTAGTTGCTTTTTTATGTGTGCGTATATAAATCAAGTTTGTTAGGTAGATTATGAATTCATTAATAATATAATAATATAAGTTAATTTTTATTAAATGTTATATATATATATATGTACATAATAGTTATTCAAATTGTTACACCGTAATTTTATGAAATTTAAATAAATAAGTAATATTACTAGTATGATAAATATGTTAAATTAAAATAAATAAATAAATTGATGTTAGATATTAGACATTTAAATGAATAAAAATAATAATGACAACAATAAAGCTTGTATATGTAGAAATAGATTATATATATATGGTTAAATGAAAACTATTATATTTGAATTTAAAATCAATTAAATCCTCTTTTAATAATCCGACTTCAAAGAAATCAAATTATTTTGAAATCAATAATATCAAACATGTAAAATATATGCATAAGTCATCACTCATTTAAAGTCAACAAATGTAGTCAAGAAATAAACTCTTTTGAAAATAAATAAATAAATGTATTGATACTTATCATGTGCATACCTTCTTTAGTTTTCCCTTTCTCCTTCAAATCCTTTCTTTTAGTTGACTAAATGCTGAAATAAATATTAAAATAGTATAATATTTATATTCATAACACTCATTTAAAATTCTAAAATCCTAAATACTATAATTTCTACCAAAAATCTGGTAAATTTTCCTTTTTGTATTTCGGATATTTATTTAAATTTCATAAAATTTGGGGTGTAACATACATACTAACAATAAAATTAATGATTTTTAATATTTAATTAAAATTAACACATGTTATTATATTATTGATAAATTTATATTCACATATTGGATCAAGTTTGTATAATAATTTTTTATTACGAGAAAATTAAAAATAGGACCATTATTTTTACTTTATTTTATTCAAGTTCTTTTTAAAAATTATAAAATTAATTAAAATGTAATTGAAGTCTAATGGATAAAAATGCTAGATTTTTGGTAGTGAAAATATTTATTTTAGGAGAGTTTTGATCTTTTGGAATAATTAGATGAATTTAATAAATCTTTTTAGAAAGTTGAATGATCAGAAATCGACGGTGTATGGATGAGGTTGTACCGACTGTTTCTTTTCTTTTGTAGGATCAATATCTAATTATAAAACTAGGGGATAGATAGCTATTTGAAATGCTAAAGTTGAATTCCATGTTGCTTCAAAGGGGAATTAGTCAACTATCCGAAAATAGTAAAGAAGAAACCTTTATCTTAGAGAATGATTATTTCAATATCAGCATCAAGAGTAAGACTAAACCATCTCAATCAAATGAAAAATAATATTACAGTTAAAGAGGTAAAATACTTGGGGCAAAGTGTTCCCCCGGGCATTCATTCGTCTAAGATGGCGGGCTTTGTAGGCATTCGACTGAAGTCAACCTCATTGTTATAATTAGTCAACTATTCTGTTTATATTAATATCTATTTTAATCTTGCTTAATACAAGTTTATTTTAATTATTAATAAATTTATTTATTTATGCTTTGAAATTTCAAATATATACAGGTTCAAATTAATAAAAAAAAATATTTAATGATAAATGAAATTATAATATATGTGTGTGTGTGTTTCAAAATTCTTGGCTCTGTATGGCCGTTAGCTCCATTAGCACTCGTTTATGACAATTCAACTAAAGCCACAAGCAATTAATAATTATTTCAAAACTCTATTACATTTCAATAAATATTCATTTTAGGAATTTTTTATTTAAATTAAAAAATAAAATTCATAAAATTTAAATAATTTATTTTGACTAAATATTATTGTAATTTCATATAAATTATAAATAAATGATTTAAAAATATATAACTTAAAAATTAAATCAATTAAAATGATTTGGATGATAAATTCGAATATATAAAACATTTCAAAAATTATCGTGCTTTTTTTATAAAAAAATTACTATATAGTATTGGCAGTTGATCATAACTTTAATTATTCCTACATTGATAAGAATAAATTTAATTATAATTATACATCTCAGTTTCTATTTTTCAAAAATATATTATATTTTTTATTCTGTATAATTATAAAATTTCCACAATCTTAATCAATCATATTTAATTTTGTTAACGAATATTTAATTTTCTACAGTTTTGATATATCAGTTAAATTGAAATAAAATTTTAATTTTTTTATTTATAATGTTAATATTAAATTAATTAATATTTTTTATTTTCAACTTTTAAAATATTTTAGGATAATTTATTTTATTATTTTAAATATAAACTTTATTATTATCTTTAAATATGTAAAAATAATAAAATTAATAATGTGAATAAGATGTTAATTTGTCCATAATATTTTGCAACTACAACACTACATATGCACTTGTAGTGAAGAATAATCTTCCCTAAAGGCCAACGAAGAAATGCACTATAATAAGATTTTAATGGAGTCAATATTTGGTTAAACTAGGAAATGTTATCATATCAATCTTAAATAGAGTGCTCGATATAACTTTCTAGAGTTGAATTAAAGTGGTCAGATCTATTATATCTAATTTGTATAATTATTTTTTCAATTTAATTAATCATCATATTTCTTATACAAACATATGAGCATTATATACATCCATGAGTTACAAATCGTAAAAATGAAAAAGAAATAGAGAGAAATTAGAGAATACAAAATAAAATTACAATACATTGTTGAATGAGGAAGCAATTATGAATATGCTATATTAATATGCTCACTAACATTGAGCAAAGAAATAGAATGACCTACAAAATAAAAGTTAATTCATATGATAATATAAACGGAGAAGAATAAACATCATCAATCCATCATTCAAATCACTCAACATCATTTACCAACATGCTATAGACATACATTTCCAAAATTATTTTAATAAAAGAATTGTGTTAAAAACTCTCTCATGATAAAATAATGGCTAATACAATTGATATAATAAAGAATAATGGTTAGTTCAACTAAATGGTAAACAAACAATAAATAGAATAACATCTAATTAAATAATAATCAATTCATCAAATCAACACTTCATAATAGATGATGATACAAATTACATTTTATCACATATCCCAGTATCAACATACAAAAAATATAATCAAATGTGTACAATTCATAAAAACCAAATAATCAAATAAGTGACGCAACTTCTATCAAAAATAATTTGTTTTATCAATTATTTTCCTTATAATAAAGAGTTTTTTCAACAACTCTTTCAATAGAAAATATTTATTAGCGTAACTATTTAGATAAAAAATAGTTGCTATAATAACTGTCAACAAAAATCGATGAAATACAAGATTTTTAGAAAATAAAGAATATCATATGCCATGAGATCAGAAAAAAGTGTTGAGAGAGAGAGAACAACTTTTCATAGAAAGAATGTAAATCCTTTAGAATATTTTATTAATATGAAATTTTAATAACATTATTACAAATATAATGAAAATGATTATTAAATGAATCGTTTCACTAAATTAAAGTATAAAATTAGGAAGGAAAGAAATCACAAAATCTCATATTATAATTAAATTGAGATGACAACAACAATGTATTCATAGATTATTGTATGCAATCAAATCAAAAAACATACATAAACACATAAAGTTTATAAAATACATAAGAGTTGTTGGTGTATGATAAATTTGATTTGTAAAGACTCAGTATTTTTTTATGTGTATTGCATTTGCAAGTGGATAGTACATTTATACAGCTAAAGGAATTTTCTAGATCAAACAACCTACTAACAACCTATATACACATATACAGTACAGCTAATAAATATATTACACACAACTTGTATAGCCAACCACTAAAACTACACAATTTCAATTTTCTCTCTAAACCACGTCCTTTCACCAAGTTGTCCAAACGCTGTGTTTCATTTTATCATTCCACCGTAACCCTAAAAACCTTATAACCCTTTTGTCAAGTGAATCAGCCACATATCTCTTCACCTTCATACTTCTTCATCTTCTAAACTCTTTAAACTCGCCTTGCAAGCTTGAGTCATTTTAGCATCCACAAGACCAAGCTTAGAAAAATGGTATTGAAATACTTGAATCTTGAGTGGCTTAGTAAACAGATTTGCAACTTGTTCTTTAGTCGAAACATGTCTTGTATGAATAAACCCTTTAACCACACATTCCCTAACTATGTGACAATTAATTTCGATATGCTTCATCCTTTCATAAAATATAGGATTTGCTGCGATATGTTCTACGACCACATTATCACAACCCATCGAAATGGGTGTTTGAACTGAGATTTGCATGTCTCTTAACAATTATGTCACCTACTTGATTTCATATGCTGCACTACTTATACTTCTATACTCTACCTCTGTAGAGGACCTACTGATAGTCTTTGTTTCTTTCCAGAACACTAAGGATTCCCCCCAAAATACACAATATCTCAATATAGATCTCCTCGTATCAGGGTATGAAGCCCAATCTGCATCACAAAATGCCCTTATGGTAAAATCTGTATCCTTTTTAAAGAACAACTTCCAATTTAATATCCCTTTCAAGTATCACAGTATAGTAATTGCTGCTTGCCAATGTTGTTGCCTTGGTTCGTTCATATATTGGCTAAGTTTATGTGTGGCTAACACAATATCTGGATGTGTTAAGTTCAAATATATAAGCTTTCCTATTAGCCTCCGATACTTTTCTAGGTGAGCAAAAATCTCTCCTGTATTTTTATCTAATTTCTGTCCTGTATTCATCAGTGATTTTTCTTGTTTGCATGCATCCAAACCAAGTTCTTCAATGTATCTCTGATGTACTTTTCTTGGTTGGTTAATATTCCTGTAGGTGATCGAGTGACTTCTAAACCCAAAAAATATTTGATAAAGCCTAGATCTTTGATAGTAAACGTAGCATGTAAGTAATCCTTAACCTCCTGTACATTTTTTGTGATACGCTATAGTAATTAGCAGATTATTAACATATACTAGTAAGAATAAAGCATGTTCCCCCTCACCCTTTATGAACAAACAATAATCTGCTATGTACTGTTTAAACACAAACATCTGTAGGCTTTCAGTTAACTCCTTATTCCATTGTCTCCCAGCTTGTTTAAGATCGTATAAGCTTTTATACAATCTGCATACCTGTCCAACTTTTACCTTTTGATACCCTTCTGGTGGAGTTAAATATATTTCCTCTTCTAAGTGATCATGCAGGTACACATTATTGATGTCCAATTGATGTATAGCCCAGTCTTATTTAATTGACACTACTAGGAATACACGAACTATAACATGTTTATCTACAAGAGTAAAACTGTCATGATAATCAACCCCTAGTTTTTTATTGAATCCCTTAGCGACCAATCTGGCCTTGAACTTGTCCACCGTGCCATCTGCCTTATACTTCACCTAATATACCCACTTAGACTAAATGGGTTTTTTTTCCTTTTGGTAGCTTAGTTATTTTCCAAGCATCCTTATTTTTAAGAGCATTTGGTTTAACTTGCATGGCTTCTATCCACTGTTTTTCTTTCTTGGCTTCCTCATATGATTATGGTTCATGTATAGAATAGACTTGTGCTAAGAAATAGGTGTATTGCAATGAATATTTTGGGATAAAATGGTTAGTAACTAAACTTGTATTGTTAGAAGATTTATGCACATGATCATTATTTATAATATGAGCAACACAATCCCTTAACCATACTAGTCTATTAATGTTCCTGTTGCTCCTTCAAATCTCAGGTTTTCAACAGACATTTCTATGGTAAGTGGACATTTGAGTTGAACGTTTTGGTTTGGTAAGTTTTCAGGTGTTCTTTCTTCCTTTGAATTTAAGAACTCATTTTTCGAATCATGATTCACAATAAGAATAACTCTAGGTATGATGTTCTCATCAGTTTGTGATTTATGTCCTTCACTATATGGAAAAATATGCTCATGAAAAACAATATCTCTTGTAACAATGAATTTTCTTTCTTTGATATCAAATATTTTGTATGCTTTGTGTCCTAATGCATATCTTAGAAAAATGCACCTATATGCTCTAGTGTCAAACTTGTGCTTATGTGGGAGAGTGTTGGTAGCAAAGCATAAACATCTGAATACTCTTAAATGATTATAATTAGGTAATTTTTTGAATAATTTTTCATATAGGGTTTTCCATCCTAGAATCTTGGTAGGCATTCTATTTATAAGATAAGTAGCTGTCAAGATACTCTCTCCTTAAAAATATTGTGATATTTGTGATGTGAACATTAAAGCCCTGAAAACCTGTAGTAAATGTTTATGCTTTCGCTCAACCACCTCATTTTGTTACAGTGTATAAACACATATTTTTTGATGCAATATGACGTGTTGCTTTAAAAAAAATAGTGAAACTTGTATTAAAAAATTTTGTACCATTGTTTGTCTATATGCTCTTAACACTGGTTTGAAATTTCAAAAAAATCTTTAAATATGCTGAAAATGTTATTTTTATCATGCAATAGATGTTTCCAAGTAGCACGTGTGAAGTCATCCACTATGGTCAAAACATATCTAGCCTGTGTTATTGAAAACTGGTTGTTTGGCCCCCAAAGATCTATATGCAATAAATCAAATGGTGCTTGTGATCTAATGTGTATTTTTAAAAAACTCTTTCTGAATTGCTTGGTTGAAGGACATATTTTACAAACCGTTTCTTTATGTGTTTTTGTAAGAGTCTTGGGTAGATGTTTGAATTGTTTTCTGACATATGGCAAGTATGGTAATGTCAAACCTGGTAAGTAAATAAAGAATTTGAATCATGAACAATGTTAGTTTGAATGGAGGAATAAGCATTATCATTAATATTCATAACATGATTACAATTTATTGCTCTTATTATATATAGTCCTCCTCGCACATATCCTTTAGCCAAAACTCTTTTAGTCACAAGGTCCTGTATAACATAATGATTAGCATAGAAAGCAATTTTCATTTTATGTGTTGTTAATAAAGGACTAACAGATAAAAAATTATATCTAAACTAGGGTGCATAAAGTGTATTTTTAAGGTATAAGCTAGGGTTTAAGGTAACATTTCCTGCTTTGGTAATTTGGATTTTATTTCCATCTGGCAATATGATATGTTTGACTTGTTTGATGTCTGTGGTATTTCAAAGTATGGATGAATCATAACAACTATGGGTTGAGGCACCAGAGTCAATTATCCATGAATTACAATCTAAAATAGGAATGAAAGAATTTTAAATAGAGATATTACTTGTAAAGCCGGCGAAAATGTCTCATGTATTGCTGTTAGATTTAATGCCTTACCCTTCATGTACCTGGCGACTTCTTGCTGTATAAGGTTATTCAGATCCATTGCATTGTCTTGCTCATCTTCCTTCATTTGTCGTATGTGTGCCTCATCAGTAACATTTGCTATCATATTTATCTTAAGCTTCCCTTTCTTCTACTTTAGTTCCAAGAACCAATCTAGATATCCATGTAGTTTAAAACAGGTCTCCTGCAAGTGTCTTGTCCCCTTACAATATACATAGTACTTATTCTCCTCATCCTTCTTAATGTTTTCCCTACTTTTAAATTGAGTGCCAGCACCATTTCTGTATGGATGAGTGACGACAAAAGCTGTTTGAGTACCTTCTTTAATGTCTAATACTTCTCTTTGCTTCTCAACTCGCAGGATCATTGAGTACGCTTTTGCTACTGAAGGTAACGGGTCTAGCAGGAGAATTTAACTCCTAGTCTGATCATACACCTCGTTCAACCCCGTGAGAAACTGGATTAGCCTATCTTCAGCAGCGATCAAGGCCATTTCACGTGCAGCATTACAATCACAAACTGGTAAGGGTTTGAGACAGACTAACTCATCCCAAAGCCTTTTTAGTTTTGTATAATAAATCAAAACAAATGTGTGATTCCGGGATGCGTGTGCGAGTGGTGCTGTGGTAACTGTGTATAACAGAAAACAGTGTGGAGTCGCCACCCGACTCATCTAGTCAACTCAATTGAGAAACTAAACAAGTCGGGAAAAATAAACCCGAGCCTTCCTGCTGAGGGAA
>CANYBF011835846.1:0-27318 GCA_948192965.1 Dalechampia spathulata | reverse complement strand
GGTACGCCCGTACGGTATCCCGTACGCCCGTACCACATGCCTAAAATCAGGACATGCCTCATTTAAGTCCCTAACTCCTCTGAAACCTGTAAAATAGACTTCTAAACCAAATCCTAATACATCAAACTCACTGTTCCTCATTCAACCAAGAAGACACGCTTCCCAATAAGGCAACAGTGTCACAAAATACCATCACAAGTACAAACATACATACATACATACACGTATACACAGCATCAAAGCATAACAAAATACACACGCATACACACCTCTACCCGTATCCTAGCGTACAAATTACTAGCGTCTCAACTACGGGTGTGACAAGGTACTTCAAACTCTTATGGTCCGTATACATGTAACACAACTCCCCATACAAATAATGTCACCAAATTTTCAATGCAAAGATAATAGCAGATAACTCCAAATCATAGGTTGGGTAGTTTCTTTCATGTGGCTTCAATTATCATAAGGTGTATGCAATCACCTTCTAATCCTGCATTAGAACACATCCTAAACCGTTAAGTGAGGCATCACTATAGATGGTAAAGGTTTTCCCTGGCGTAGGTAAAGTCAAAACTGGAGCTTGAGTCAAACATTCTTTCAGTCTATCAAAACTTTGCTGACATTCCTCTGACCAACTAAAAGAAACCTCCTTCATGAGTAGCATCATCAATGGTAAGGCGAGCATCGAGAAACCTTTAACAAACCATCGGTAGTACCCGACTAATCCTAAAAAGCTACGAACCTCACTGACATTCCGTGGCATCAGCCAACTCAATACAGCTTCTACCTTACTCAGATCCACCCTGATTCGCTCGACTAAAATCATATGTCCCAGAAATGCTACTTGTTCTAGGCAAAACTCACACTTGGACAGTTTCCCATATAACTGTTTCTCCAATAATCGTTGCAACACTCACCTCAAGTGCCTATCATGATCGTCCCGAGTCTTTGAATACACCAGGATGTCATCAATGAACACGACCATGAATTGATCCAAATAATCTATGAAGACCATGTTCATCAATGCCATAAATGTTGCTGATGCATTCATCAACCTAAATGGAATCACCAAGAACTCGTAATAACCATAGCGAGTCTGGAAAGTTATTTTCGCTATGCTCTCTTCTTTAACTAGAAGTTGGTGGTATCTTGATCTCAAATCAATTTTGGAGAATACTGCAGCATCTTTCAACTGATCAAATAGGTCATCAATATGTGGCAACGGGTATCTATTCTTGATCGTCACTTTATTCAGTTGCCTGTAGTCGATACACATTCTCATTGTCCCATCTTTCTTCTTTACAAATAATACCGGTGCACCCCACGGTGATACACTCGGTCTAATGAATCCCTTATCGAGCAATTCTTGTAATTGTATCTTCAATTCCTTCAATTCCAATGGAGCCATATGTACGGTGTCATAAAGATCAGCTCGGTACCCGGTAACACTTCTATCTCAAATTCTACCTCTCTTTCTGGCAGTAACTTTGGTAATTCCTCTGGAAATACATCTAGAAAATCACATACCGTCAGAATGTCAGTTAACTATACCCCCCTGTCTCACATCTATTACATGTGCCAATATCGCGTCACAACCCTGTGCTAACAATCTCTGAGCTGTCAAAGCCAAAATTACTCTAGCAGTTACTGATGGCACATTACCTCGGATCAGAATCATACCCTGCTCTGAATGTTGCAGAGTCACTATCTTCTGATGGCAATCCATCACTGCTCTATACTTAACCAACCAATCCATACCCAAAATAATGTCGTATTCATGAAACGCCATCTCAACCAAGTCCGACAGGAAACACAGATCATGCATATGCAATGGACACTGTCTATACACTCTATCAACTACTACATCCTTTCCTAAAGGACTCGATACTATTATCTCATAACCTAATCCCTCACATGGCATATTAAGTAATTGAGCAAATCTCGTATTAATGAAGGAATGTGAAGATCCGGGATCAAATAACACTAACGCATCATGACCAGAGATAAGAACATTACCGATCACTACATCTAAGGCACACTGATCATCCCATTGCACCAAGTTATACACTCGAGCTGGAGCCCAAATAATTTGATTTACGGACCCTTGACTAGTGCCAAGGCCTCCTCCATCTTGACTTCTCCCTCTGCCTCTGCCTTTCTCAGGACCTCAGAAACTCCCAATATTAGGTTGAGCTATCAGACCATGTTGATAAGATCTCCATTCTAGCGTAGTGTGTACAGGCGTATCATATCGTGCGGGACAGTCTCTAGTATAATGACCAACTCTCCCACAATGATAACACAAGTCGGTACCCATCCGACAAGCCCCATGGTGTGCTCGGCCACAAGTACAACATAAACCTGATCCCATGGTGGAACTATCACTGTGCGGTGCGGGTCTCCCACCCTGTACTCACCGGGGTAGCAACAGTCTAATATCACTAGATCATGGGGAAAAGGAGTCTCGAAACTTGCTCTTCTTCTGATGTCTCGATGAAGAACTTTGACCCTTAAATGATCTCCTTAATGCCCCTGAACGAGCAATCTCCTCTAGTATCATCCACTCCTGATTCAAGGCGTTAGCCATCAATGCTAAAAAATCTGTGTAATTAAACCCTGAACCAATGTTTGAAGCTAGAAATTCAAACCCTGTTCAATTCTTTTACATCTCTCATGACCCAAAGTCAAAATGTTGGTCGCATAATAGGCCAACCGGGTGAACTCCCTCTCATAATCTGCAACCGACATGTCTCCTTATTTCAGGTTGAGAAACTCATCCAGCTTTTTATCAGTATACACTGTAGGCACATATTTCTGATGGAACTCCCTCTGAAAGTCATCCCATGTCTGCACTAAAGGGTCCACCATGCTTTGCGAAATGGTCTTCCACCATTCGTATGCATCTTCCTGCAACAGAGATATAGTATACTTAAATCTGGCCACCTCAGGGCACTTTAGCTGGCGTAGTACTCTCTGTGTCTTCTCTAACCACATTTCTGCCTCATACAGATCCATCGTACCAATAAAATCAGTGGCACCATACGACCTTAACTTCATAAAATCTAACTTATATTCTTCTCTTGGCTCGGAGGGGGGTGGAGCTGGAGTAACAGGTAAAATCTGACCTTGTGCCCAGATATATTGGAGGAACTAAGCAAATTGAGCTGCTACCGGATCAATTGTCAAAGCATCAGCTCGGTCAGCCCAAGGTGCCTCTCACTGGGTCCCCCTGTTCCTCCTGCCTCGGCTATCTCTCAACTCTATCCCTAGTACCTGACATACTCTCCTAGGGATTAAAATTATCCCCTCCTTCTTCACCCACTATGATAGCCTGATCCGTCATCGAATCAAACATGTGATACAATAATATAACTTATAACAGTCAGCAGCGGTAAGGACTAGGAACTCCTCATATGTAGCCTATTAATCCTTGGCAGTAGTCCTAACTGATAGACAAGGGACATGGTGAGCTAACTATAGCTTTGATACCACTTAAACATGTCACACTCAGCCCATACTTGGGGTAACATGCTCCCATAGCATGTGGATCAACCCTCCCGGAGGAAAACCGGTACACACGCCATAAGGGATACATCGTCTCTAAATCTATTAAAATTTCGTATGGGTACCCGTCCCTGTATTGTGTGGTGGAAACCAAGTAGCGTGGCATACATTCACATATACACGTTATACCCTGGAGAACATGTATTCATGCGACTCGTATAGGAACGCAACTAGATTATCTTATGTACATGCAATTCCAGTCATACAACAGAGTGCAGAACATTCCTATACAGTTACATCATAAAAAATAGAGTAGACTACTGCCACTCGGATCAACTAAGATACTCTAATAAAAATGACTCGGAGTATGCCCCTGAGGTCCCGTACCACTTCGAGAATAAGCTTCTCTGCTGACGACCTCTATCACTGCTTCTCTGAGCGCTCTCCCGAGGGCTCTGAACCTACGTTCATCAAATGATAAACATTAAGTATAAAACTCAGTGGTGCTATGTAAACATAAGTAAAATACACAAACATCATTCATCATATAGCAAAGCATCGTAAGCATCATATCTCAACACATCAAGCTATCAATAACATCGTCATGTAAACTGTCATAGAACACATGTACGATATATGCAATGCAAATGTAACAGTGCTCTACATTCCTTGTCCTCCTCATTTCCCTCATTCACTCTAGTTTTCCTGTCTTGTGCACATTTCTTTCACACATACTGGGTCCCTGTAGGTACCAATACTCATCTCCCGAAGGAGGGCATATAAGCATGGGGTGCTTTGCACCCTTTCCTACTATAGGTCTCGAGACTCATCTCCCTTAAGGGAAGGTAACAATCTAAATGATTCCATTAGGAATCCCATCATCATTATTTGACCCAGTATGCCCAGAGCTTAGCTTTGCACTCATTACCCTATTTCTTTTCTCTCCTTCCTTTCCCTCCCTTTTATCTTTATGTCTACCATGAATATATCACATGCACTAATACATCATTCCAATGAGAAGAATACATTCATTCCACCATGAAGTAATAACCATACCAAATCCTAGCATAACAAACATAAGCACCCACATAACTCATCATAACAAGCATAAGCATCAATACAACTCATCAGAACAGTAGCATATCAGTACAACCCTCATGCTCAGCCTTTACTTAAGTCTCAAGGCATGGACATAAGCTAAAACATAATAGTAGGTATAAAACCAATACAATCGTAGCACTAACCCAAAGTGAGACTACTTCTAGCGTAGGCCTGTAATCCCGTCTCTATCAATCACCACGTTAAACTTTTAGTTTGCACACCTTCCCGATCACTAAGGACTCTTCCTCTGGTGGCTAGAAGGGTTTAAGGGAGGTTTAAGGAGGTTAACTAATGAAAAAGCTAATGAAAAACCTTAATACTTATCCTTTGACTCATCAAACTTAAGTCACGTACGGCTGTATGGATCTTGGTACGCCCGTACCAAACTAAAACTCCTGACAAGCACATTTTCCTGCGAGGGATGGTACACCTGTACCACATTTGGTACGCCTGTACATCCATAATCCACCTGAAAAACCCAATTTCCTATGAGTTCATGTACTACCAGACCACCCATTGGTACGCCCGTACGGTCTCCAGGAGCCTAAATCCCTAAAATCCCCCTGTTTTGGTACGCCCGTACGGTGACCCGTACGCCCGTACCACCCTAAATCCTCCTTCTTTCACTCTTCCTAAACGCATACCCAACATACCTAACTCACAATCAATATAAACACTTCCAAAACCTCACTCCCAATATGCCAGACTCGGTGTTCGCCCCTTACACTACAAAGATACATCAGTAAGGTGGCAGCACCCACTCATCCTATCCTATAACATAAGAACACACGTCTTAAAGGTACAATATCCCATCATTCAATCAATACACTTAACATCATCATTGTTCATACACATACATTCACAAGGCATTTAAAATCAAGGAGCAGTATCACATTTCAATCAAATAGTAGATAAACACTCAAATACACAAGCATATACATATACATATGCATAGATTAGGACCAAACTACCAGGATCTCATATGTGGGTATGACAAGCTATCATTACATACTTTATAGGAAATAAATCATTTTGTATTTGAATATAAGTTGTAACACTAAAATACCTAATGTGTGACTCATTTATATTATATAACGATGTGTGCAACAGTTGCAAAATGGTTTGTCATAAAGTATGAATATATATGTTACATGTATAGGTGATCATATAAAACCATAGGTAATTGCTTAATTGTTAAAGTTACAGATCAGATATATTCCATAAAAAAAATTCACAAATCCTTTATGGAGTGATTAATAAATTCTTAATTATAAAATATTTATTAATTATTCTACGAGAGTATGTTTCACCGATCAGGTGTAACATGTTATAGTGGTATTAGAGCTATGGTTAACTCATGTTATTAAATAAAGAAATTGTATGATAATTTTGTATCTATTACCATAAATGATACGTTGCATAGCTAGGAAAATTATTGTAATCAAGATACTAGTATAGTCATGATATATTATATTATAATATTAATAAAATACTTGATATATATATATATATACACACTTAATAATTCTACATTTTTATCTTTTAAATGGTTTGATCTCCTATAAATTGTAATGATATGGTTAGAATTAATGTGGATACAGTATCTTGTATAGTATTATTATTTTCAGCAATTATTAATTCTGCTATTATTTTATCAGAAGTATTTATTTGTATTCTATACGCATTAGCAGCCATTATCATCTATTGTAATAAACTAAGAATATTGTATTCAGACAAGTTATTTATATTCCATTCGTATGCAGAACAAGCATTGTATTTATATTATGACAATATATTTGGCCTATCATTTATAATAAGGTCTGGTGCTGATACTATCTATTGACTATGAGTTATATGATTTATTTGTAGACTTAATGTTTTACTGAATGTTTCTTAATCCTCAGTTTTAAGGGAAGAGTTTTCCTTTGATTCTGAAGTTATATCTTATTATACAGTATATATTATTTTTGTTTCAAAGGTTGAAGCTATATTTCTGAGTTCTTTCATTGCTTTAACAAAATCATAATTTTTATCTTCCTTAATTTCTTTTTGACTATTTATCGAAATTTGATATGGTTTAAAAACATGAGTTTTTAATTTCTTTTCTTCAGTACCTTTCTCTATTTTAACTTCTTTACCCTTAATTGATCTTTCTATTCTATTCAATTGTTTTCCTATACTCTAGATATATGCATTACTAAAATTGTTTTATTCTAATATTTTTCTTTGTAGGTCATCCTCTGTTGTAATTTTAAATGGTGATACTACTATTTCATGTTCTCTATAATTAAATGTAATATTCATTTTAGGCGGGTGCTCAGTTTGAATTATTTTATCTTTTACCTTCCATTCTATTTCTTTATTTCTCACAGTTATTGGATTTATTTTTTCTTATAAATTTATTTAAACTAGCTAAAAATTTTAATTTTTACTTGATTTTCTTTTACAAATCTAATATATTCTTCTTTTAATTTGTCAACATTATTTTCTTAGTAATTTTTAATAATTTTTTCATATTTTTTGTAGCTGTTATTTCATTATAAAATTCTTCTTCATTAAAAACAAATTCTTTAGTTATAATGTTTACTTCTCTATCTTGATAAATCATATTTTCTATTATAGCTGATGTTGTAGGCGATTCTGGTGATGAATTATTATATTGATTTAATCTAGGGTTTGGATCTAATGGATTTAAATTATCATATAAAGAATGTGGTATATTTGAACTATAATCCATATTTTTTAATATATGACTTGATTCTAGTATATCTAATGTAGAATACCTATGTTTAACAAAATTTTGTAAAACTGTTTTAGGTTCATTATACGAAGCATAAATTACTAATGGTAATTATGAAGCTCTACCTATATATATAGTTGAATTTATTAAGGATGTGCCATAATACTATGAGCTTACTATGTCTATAAAATTTTAATTTTACCTTTCCATCATCGTATTGTTCTATCTTACTTAAGTTTACATTTGGTTTTACAATTTTCTCCAGTTATGGTGGAAGGACTACTCCTTCTAAGACCCACTCATCAAGTAGAGATATATCTTTCCATTGTATAGTTTTAGGAATTACTGTATTAGCTTTACTAAGATCTATTTGTAAAAATCTAGTTTCTCCTAGTTTAGGTTGTATTTTATATTTTGTAGAAAAAGCAGATACCACAGCCTTATAATGTATTTTGTATATCAAAGCTATTGGAATATATCCTTTTAACATTTTATAATTATGTGTTTTTATTTCTAATACTACATTTTTAATATCTTTATGTCATTTAAAGATACAAGTATGTTTGGATGTACATCAAAAGAAATTGGTCCTTTACTAAGACTTGTTTCTACCAAACTTAACAAAGAATCTTGAAAGTTTACGAATCTAGCATCTCTAATTATAGCTATAATACTTATGTTTAATCCTTCTCTAGTTAAGGGTTTTATTCCAATTTGAATTAATCCTATATGTATATATTTAAAACCTTTATTTTTATGTTGTTGTAAGATTTTAGATAATAAAGTATTATACGTTCAAAAGATTTACTAAGTTGTATATCTCATTCTTTAGTTTTTATAGTATAATCAGATTTTAAAATATTTAATTTTGAAATTTTATAAATCTGTTCTTTATCAATTTTAGGTATATCCTAATCATCAATTGCTTTTTTAAAGAAGTCTATTACTACTTCATTCCTATTTACTACTCATTTTATTTTAGAGTTATCAGATCTAGCAGTCCTAGCAGATTTATACAAAAAAGGTTTCATTTTCAAAAAGCTTTTATAAATTAAAACATAAAACAATAAAACATTAGATATCTTTGATACCAACAAAACATAAACAGACAGCAAATATAAAGGAAGCATGAACAGTTAGAGCATAAAAGAAGCAAGAGCAATAATTAAGAAGTAGGTATAATTAATGTTTTGAAATTTTAATATGTATTTTATTTAGTTCCCATATGTGGCGTTGTTATGCCAGACCATCAGGGTTAAAATCCCTACTTGGTACAAATAACACTGCAGGTCAGGTTTCTAGCCAATATACCATTTATATTAGGCATACTCTTTATAATTTAAAGTGTATCATTTATATAATCATCTATGAAATTAATAATAAAACTCCAATAGCTTTGGAACCATACCATATATTAAAAAAATCTATAAATTACAGTAAATAAATAAAAATCAGAAAATATAAAAAATAAACTTAAGACAATAAAGTTATCCATATACTTTTTAGTCTCTTTATTAAATCTAATCTAGGATCATATGTTTATCACCCAAACTTAGTCAAAGGCTAGTTGATCCAACTTTGATCATTCCAAACTCAAAATATATAAAAGATATAAAAGAAATATTTTAAAAATTAGGTGATTGAACCATCCAATTATTTTTAATAGGTCTCAGTACCAGATCTTGATCTAGAATCATATGATGATCATCTAGATTTAGATGAAGCTATAAGATCTGATATTGATCATCCCTAAATAAAAGATAAAATAATAGTGATATAGAAGAAAGATGTATAAGAAATAAGAAGATTTTATTAATATAATAACTTGTTACAAAAACTTGAAAATACTTGAATAGAAAATAGAAGGGGAGAAGAAGATCGAAGAAGGTAGGAAGGGTTGTGTACTTACGATAGACTTATTACAACTTGATAAGGTTAGGAAAAGGGTAGACTTAGATAAGAGAGGAGAGGAGAGGATAGGTTTAGAGAGTGTATATGAGAGAGGGAAGAGATGATATCTATGAAAAAGAATTTCATGAATAAAAAACTTATGTAATTTAAAACAAAATAATTGATTTAAGGATTTGGATATGCAGTTAATCCCGTTTGTGCCATCAGTAGGCGTCTTAGGATAATAAGTTGGTGGTCACGTCTAAGAGTCAATAATTGTGTTTTAATTTATAAAAGTTTTTTGAAAATGGAATCTTTTTTATATAAATCTACTAGTACTGCTAGATCTGACAACTTTAATAACTCTAAAATAAAATGAGTAGTAAATAAGAATGAAGTAGTAATAGAAGACTTTAAAAATGCAATTGATGATTAGGATATACCTAAAATTTATAAAGAACAAATTTATAAAATTTTAAAATTAAATATTTTTAAAACTGATTATACTATAAAAACTGAAGAACGAGATATACAACTTAGTAAACCTTTTGAATGTATAATACTTTTGTCATCTAAAATGTTACAACAATATAAAAATAAAGGTTTTAAATATATACATATAGGATTAATTCAAATTGAAATAAAACCCTTAACTAGAGAAGGATTAAACACAAGTATTGTAGTTATAATTAAAGATGCTAGATTCGTAAACTTTCAATATTCTTTGTTAGGTTCGGTAGAACCGAGTCTTAGTGAAGGATCGATTTCTTTTGATGTACATCCCAATATAACTGTATCTTTAAATGACATAAATATATTAAAAAATGTAGTATTAGAAATAAAAACACATAATTATAAAATGTTAGAAGGATCTATTCCAATAGCTTTGATATACAAAATACATTTTAAGGCTATGGTATCTGCTTTTTCTACAAAATATAAAATACAACCTAAACTAAGAGAAACTAGATTTTTATAGATAGATCTTAGTAAAGCTAATACATTAATTCCTAAAACTATACAATGGAAAGATATATCTCTGCTTGATAAGTGGGTCTTAGAAGGAGTAGTCCCTCCACCAGAACCAGAGAAAATTATAAAACCAAATGTAAACCTGAGTAAGATAAAACAATACGATGATGGAAAGGTAAAATTAAAATTTGATAGACATAGTACAAGCTCATGGTATTCTGACATATCCTTAACAAATTCAACTATAGATATAGGTAAAGCTTCATAATTACCATTAGTAATTTATGTTTCGTATAATGAACCTAAAACAGTTTTATAAACTTTTATTAAACGTAGGTATCCTACATCAGATATACCAGAATCAAGTCATATATTAAAAAATATAGATTATAGTTCAAATATACAACATTCTTTGTATGATAATTTAAATCCATTAGATCCAAACCCTGGATTAAATCAATAGAATAATTCATCACCAGAATCACCTACAACATCAGCTATAACAGAAAATATGATTAATCAACATAGGGAAGTAAACGTTATAACTAAAGAATGTATTTTTCATGAAGAAGAATTTTAAAATGAAATAACAGCTACAAAAAATATAGAAAAATTATTAAAAATTACTAAGGAAAATAATGTTGATAAATTAAAAGAAGGATATATTAGATTTGTAAAAGAAAATCAAGTAAAAATTAAATTTTTTAGCTGGTTTAAATAATTTTATAAGAAAAATATAAATCCAATAACTGTAAGAATAAAGAAACATAATGGAAGGTAAAAGATAAAATAATTCAAACTAAGCCCTTGCCTAAAATGAATAGTACATTTAATTATGGAGAACATGAAATAGTAGTATCACCATTTAAAATTACAACAGAGGATGACCCATAAAGAAAAATATTAGAATAAAACAATTTTAGCAGTGCATATCTCTATGGTATAGGAAAACAATTGAATAGAATAGAAAAATCTATTAAAGGTAAAGAAGTTAAAATAGAGAAAGGTACTGAAGAAAAGAAATTAAAAACTCATGTTTTTAAACCATATCAAATTTCAATAAATAGTCAAAAGAAATTAATGAAGATAAAAATTATGATTTTGTTAAAGTAATAAACGAATAGCTCAAAAATATAGCTTCAACCTCTAAAACAAAAATAATTAATACTGTATCACAAGATATAACTTCAGAATTAAGGGAAAACTCTTCCTTGAAACTGACGATTTAGAAACATTTAGTAAAACATTAAGTCCATAAATAAATCGTATAACTCATCGTCAACAGATAGTATCAGCATCAGACCTTAGTATAAATGATAGGTCAAATATATTATCACAATATAAAATAATGCTTCTTCTATATATGAATGGAATATAGATAACTTGTCTGGATACAATATTCTTAGTTTCTTACAATAGATGACAATGGCTACTAATGCATATAGAACATAAATAAATACATCTGATAAAACAATAGCAGAATTAATAATTGATAGATTCACAGGTCAATTAAAAAGTTGGTGGGATAACCACTTAACAGATAGTTAACACTTAGAAATATCAAATCCTATAAAAACCTATGAAGATGGAACACCTATATTAGATGAAAATAATAATACTATACAAGATGTTGTATCCATATTAATTCTAACCATATCATTACACTTTATAGAAGATCCAAACCATTTAAAAGATAAAAATGCATAATTATTAAGTAACCTTAGATGTAAAAAGTTAAGTGATTTTCAATGTTATAAAACAAGACTTTTAACTCGTATAATGCTTAAGGAAGACTCTAATTAGGATTTTTGGAAAGAAATGTTTTTAGCTAGACTTCCATTTTTCCTAGGAGAAAAGGTAAGGAATAATATAAAACAAGAAATAGAAAACCCTATACCTTAGAGCTTTTTAACGTATGGTCAGTTAATTAGTATAATTCAAAAAGAAGGTCTAAAATTATGTCAGGATATAAAACTTTAAAAATCATCAAAGTATGAAATGTATAAAACAAAACAAGAGTTATGATCTTTTTGAAAAAAATTTGATTATAATATAACTCAAAAATATAATGACTATAAAGGACAAGGTTCAAAAACATTTAAAAAATCACATAAAAAACCTTATAAAAAATTTCATAAAAAGAAATTTAGTAAAAATAATTATTATGGAAAACCTAGGAGCAGATTAAAATTGTATAAAATTAAGTTTAGTACCTGATAGATTTTGTAAGGATACTAGTGAAAGGCTAACTACAACTAATTAAAACTAAATTACAAATAATGGGAAAAACATATGCTTCTATCATAAATAATAATTTAGAATTAAAAAATGCATTTATATTAACCAAAAATATACTCTATATGGTAATTTTAGGACACCTTTTATGAGTCTTGTTACACCATATAGTATAACAGATAATGGTATACAATTTAATATTAAGAATGAAAGAGTAGAATTTTCTTGTATAGAAAAACCTAAAAAGAAAAGTCTTGACTTATTATGATCTTATATGGTTCATGATTTAGAAATAAATTATATCATCAAAGCTAAAACAAAACATCTTAAAAATTTAAAAGATAACTTAAACCCGTAAAAGATAAATAAACACTTAGACTCAAATTTAGTTAAAATAAAAATAAATCAGTTAAAAAATTATATTGAAAAAGATTTATGTTCTAATCTTCCCAATGCATTTTGGGATAGGAAACAACATATGATTGATTTACCCTATGAAGATAATTTTTGTGAAAAAGATATAACAACTAAAGCTAGACCTATATAGATGTCCCTAGATATGATAGAATTTTGTAAAAAGGAAATAAATGATTTAGAAAATAAAAAATTAATAAGTAAATCTAGGAGTCATTGGTCATGTGCTGCATTCTATGTAAATAAGGCCTCAGAGATAGAAAGAGGAGCACCTAAATTAGTTATAAATTATAAACCGTTAAATAAAGCTTTAAAATGGATTAGATATCATATACCAAATAAAAAGGATTGATTAAATAGATTATATAATGCAAGTACATTTTCTAAATTCGACATGAAATCAGGATTTTGGCAAATACAAGTACATTATGAAGATAGGTATAAAATTGCTTTCACTGACCCTTTTGGACAATATGAATGGAACGTTATGCCTTTTGGGATTAAAAAATACACCTTCAGAATTCCAACATATAATGAATGATATTTTCAATCCATATATAAAGTTTTATATTGTATACATAAATGATGTTTTAATTTTTAGTAACAATATAGAAGAGCATTTTAAACATTTAAAAACATTATTTATAATTGCTAAAAGAAGTGGACTAGTTTTAAGTACAACTAAAATGATTTTATTTCAAAACAAAATTAGATTTTTGGGACATAATGTTTATCAAGGTATTATAGAACCTATAGAAAGAAATTTATCTTTTGGAGAGAAATTCCCTGATGAAATAATGAATAAAGCCCAATTACAATGATTCTTAGGCTACTTAACTTATGTTATAGACTTTTATCTACACTTAAATAAATTAATAAAACCTTTACATGATAGATTAAAGAAAAATCCTAAGCCTTGGAATAAAACACATACTGTTATTATTCAGTAAATTAATGCCTTAGTTAAAACTATACCTTGTTTGTATATACCAGACTCATTAGCTAGTAAAATTGTAGAAACTAATGCTTCAAATATAGGATATAAAGGTATTTTAAAACAAATTAAAGATGATAAGGAATGTATTATACAATTTACTTCTAGATCCTACTCAAGTAAACTATTCTATAATTGAAAAAGAAATTCTTAGTATTATTTTATGTATTTCTAAATTTCTATATGACTTGTTAAATCAAAAGTTTTTATTGTGTATTGATTGCAAATCTGCTAAAGAAGTTTTACAAAAAGATGTTAAAAATCCTGCTTCTAAATAAATTTTTGCTAGATAGCAAGCTATATTAAGTATTTTTTATTTTGACATTGAATATATTAAAGGTAAAAATAATAGTATTCCAGATTTTCTAACACATGAATTTCTTCACAGAAAAATGGGGAACGAAAAGAAGAAAGCCAATAAAGTCAGAATCTAAAACCAATTCTTCTTCTTCTACTAAAGCCTTATCTGATCATTCTGAAAACCTAAAACCTGTACAACCTACTTCTAAATTAGTAAAATCATGGGTTGATATAGCTTAGGAAGATGAGCATTCTAAAGCTCAAATTATAAAGGATTGGATAGCACAATCTGCTACCTCATCAGAAATACATTCATACTTGTATCGTTATCTGCAACAACCAGGTAAAACTCTTGTACCTTTTATAAAAAATGAGATAGGAGAATCTTCTTCCTCTAAAACCCTGTCAAAACCTGATTTAAAACCTCTTGTAAAGATAAATCAACCTATTCAAATGGTATTTGCTAATTTTCTGAAAAAGTCTCAATGGTTTTATAAAACTATTTTGGATACTGAGTTCATTATAGAAAATAATATGCTTAATAAATTTTTCAAGACCCTAAGAATATTATTTTGCTATTTTATAGGAAACTGATTCAGTTATAATAAAACATAATTTTGATCCAAATGATAAAAATGTAATTTTATATTCATCAATAAAAATAAAAAATATTTTAAATCTTTCTGAGTGGAAACACCCAACTTATTAGCTTATAAAGTTTGCAACCAGTTTCTTCTTGTATAAAACCACAACCATTTCGTATAACTACTGGCATTACATTGATGCGAGGTCTAAAGTCTTTTGTATCCAAAACCCTTCATATACCCATTCATGGCTTGTATACTTTGACACAACCATAAAACACTAATCTACACCCCTATGATTCATTGAATGTTGGTATAGATTTGGAAATACCAAAAATATATTACCACCAGATGTTACTATAGCCTATTAATCCTTTAAAGCTCATTTCTAACCCTCAGTATCAGATAAAAATACCCTCCATTACTTCTATTCTGTATGAACTTTTATATACCATGGGTTTATCAATGGTACTTTGATATAACCTATTAGACAGGAACAAATCTATAGATACTTGTAAAGAAATATAAAATAAAATGGTGGAATACGTCCAAGAATAACACGTTTAACCATACAGTAAAGGAATGGTGTCTTCGTAAAAATACTTCATCAGTAAAGATGATAGATAATACGTTCCAAGCACAAAAGACACATTGCCAGGCCATGCTGGTAGCCTCCCAGACTATTAAAGACTAAAAAGCAATTTGTATAAAAGCAGCACAGTCTCTACAGTCAGCATTACAAACAATAAAACTTACCTCATCAGGATCATCAGTAAAAAGTACGGCACAATCTCAAAGAAAAAGTCCTTCAACTACTTCTTCAAGCTCATCATCATCTGTATCAACAGTATCATCATCATCATAAGACTCTGACATTGATTATTGTCCAAGTAATGAAGATGATTGTTATGGTGTTCTGCCTCCTGTAAAAAATAAAAAAGAAAAAGAAAATAAAGAAAAGAAAAAAGAGAAAAAAGAAAAATAAAAAGAGAAAAAAAAATAAATTTTCATTTTTGAAATAAGTGGTAGATAAAAACACTATTCATGAATAGTAAAAGATACCCGACAAGATACTATTCATCTACAGTAAAGATTCCCACTATCTTTATAACCCCATGATCCATAAAAGGGGACTCCTTCCATTCTAAACACTTATCATCTCTTCCCTCTATCATATACACTCTCTAAACCTATCCAATTCTCCCTTCTCCTCTCCTCTCCTATCTAAGCCTACCCTTTTCCTAACCTTATCAAGTTGTAATAAGTCTATCATAAGTACACAACCCTTCCTACCTTCTTCCATCTTCTTTCTTCATCTACCTTTATCTTCTTCTCCCCTTCTATTTTGTATTCAAGTATTTTCAAGTTTTTGTAACAAGTTATTATATTAATAAAATCTTCTTATTTCTTATACATCTTTCTTCTATATTATTATTATGTTATCTTTGATTTGGGGATGATCAACATCAGATCTTATAGCTTTGTCTAAATTTAAATGATCTTCATATGATTCTAGATCAAGATCTGGTACTGAGACCTATTAAAAACAATTGGCTGGTTCAACCACTTGATTTTTAAAATATTTCTTTTATATCTTTTATATATTTTGAGTTTGGAATGATAAAAGTTGGATCCACTGGCCTTTGACTAAATCCAGGTGATAAACATATGATCCTATATTAGATCTGATAAAGAGACCAAAAAGTATATGGATAACTTTATTGTCTTATGTTTATTTATTATATTTTCTTATTTTTATTTATTTACTACAATTTATAGATTTTCTTCATATTTTGTATGGTTCCAAACCTGTTAGAGTTTTATTATTAATTTCATAAATGATTATATAAATGGTACACTTTAAATTATAAAGAGTATGCTTAATATAAACGGTATATTGGCCAGAAACTTGACCTGTAGTGCTATTGGTGCCAATCAAGAATTTTAATCCTAATGGTTTGGTATAACAACGCCACGTACGAGAACTAAATAAAATACATATTAAAATTTCAAACAATTAATTATATCTGCTTCTTAATTATTGCTCTTACTTCTTTTATGCTATGACTGTTCATGCTTCCTTTATATTTGTTGCCTTTTATATATATATATATATATCCTTATTTGTCAATGTTATCAATACGTAAGGTTTATTATTAAATGATCATATTTTTCTTATTCTAATTTAACTTCTTTTATGATGTTTAAGATGCAAACTTCAATGATGAGAAATTGAAAATTCGTTGTTTTGCAAAAGCTAGAAAGCTTGTGGCAAATATTTTCAAGACTTCCCTACAATGCTAAGGCTAGTTTTTAATCAAAATGGGGTTGCTCCTATAAATAAACTAGTTATTGATGAGTTATAGTAGCCGAATACTCTTTATGGTAAGAACATCAAGCATTGTTACTTAGGTTTAATTGACAAGCAAAAAATTGTTTATTATGTAATAACTATTAATCACAATGAAGGTGGATTATTCTTATATGGGCATGGAGAAATCGACAAGAATTTTATCTAGAAAATTGTATGTTCTTAAATAAGATCAAAAATCGATATTGTAATAAATGTTGCGTCAAGTGGAATTTACTTGATTAATTTTTTTGTTACTTTATAATTGATTTTAAGTTTGAATTTTCAAAGGTTTAAATTTGCAGTTTTATTGATTTACAAGTTTATTTCTTTCTTCGGATAGATTTTATTACTCATTTTTATGTGTAGAACTAAAAAACTTGCTCTGGGTAAAAACTGGATGATTCAAGCTATTGTCTTATAGTTCTAAAGAGAGGGAAAATGAATGTAATTGAATTCCTAAGGAAATGCAAACAATGTAGTTGAAAAAAACATCTCCTTTTTTTTAATAGCTAAAGTGTTTATTAAAATTATATTCGATTTAATAAATATTTATTCTTTATAATTATAGTTCATATTAACAGTTGTAGGAATTTATATCAAATTTAATAAAACAATAAATTTTTATAGTTCTATAGATAATAAACGTTTTTTAGTGTCAAATTGGATGCAACGAACAGGTCAATACACTAGATATTATTACAATAACTACTAGGTGTGCTGAGTTATTTATTATATAATAATTAAATCATAAGTATTATGATATTAAAATCGATCTCAATTCAACCAAAACCAAAAGTAATTAAATTTTGATACTGGTATCTGCAAGTATATTGGTATTTATAAATAAAAAACAATCAATAAATATTTCTTTATCTTTTTGAATAATCATTATTTATTTATTCTCAAATCTTTGAAACAATTTTAACTTTCCAGTTCTTCAAACCCTATTCCTAAAAAACAATATGAATGAACTATTGACTATAAGGTCTAAATTAGTTGTCAGCTGAATCCAATCAATTATGAAAAGGAGAGGAAGGTGGTTGGATTAACCTCAAAAACTTCCAAACCATTTTGCTTTACCAAAATAAATCATTATTGTACAGGAAAATTCAATTCAATAATCAACGTTCCACACGCTATGCTTTCCCTTTTCCTTTTCCTTTCTTCTATTTATGTTTTGGCAGTATTTTTGATTTGATAGCTTGTCCTCTATCATATGTAATTCTGTCAATAATCCTCGTCCTCGATTAAGCTTCTTCGCTTGCCAACAGATTTTTTCCATCATTAAATCATAATATCTTGTGATGAGGCATGATTAAAAATTTTGAGATGCGTAGTTTTTATAGGTGATCCAATGTGTAACCTCTATTGTTAGCATATCATGTGATGTGATATCAGTTTTCTGTATATATGGAGAGTTCAACGCACTAAAATAAAAATTGAATTTGAACCACTAGGCATATTTGATATGTGGGAATAACTTATATGCTTGAGAGACTAATTGAACATCAAATTGATCAAATTGCACTTAATTTTTTATTGATCTAAAAATATTTAATAACTTCAATAGCTCTGGTCATAGCTATAAAGCAGAGAAACGTTTGTATTATTTTTCTTTTAAAATATTTCTTTATGGCTCTGAACAATGGGTATAACTTTGAACAAAAATCAAGCAAATTGGAGGGGACATAACCTTTCCTTTTTATCCACCTTTAATGGAGAATCCTTTGGAAAACTTTGGTGGTATGAAAACATAGTTTAAATTCCATTCACATTCACACCACACCTTCTGGTCTTTTTTTAGTATGCTATGGAGACAGGATTTTAAGTGTGATGTTGAAAAGGAGAAAATGAAAATTTTTCAAAGCTTATATGCTATAAACACAAATATCTAAAGGGTCTTTCTTTGTTAGTAAAATACCAAAATCATATTCAAATATTATAAAATATGATTTTTTGATATACTTATTTTGTTTTCTAATTAAAAGATAAAAAATTTTATAATTTTTATGAATATATATACAAGTAATAAATATGCAAAGGATCTTCGAAGGAAAAAGAAAGGTGGAAAGAGTGTGAACTTGGGTTGGGGATGCTTGCAGGAGAGAATAAGAATAAGTTTGATCTTTTCTTGGTGTTCTGTCCTCCTCTCAAAGCCTAAAGTGATAATATAATAACCTCATATACATGTTTCTTTTTCCTTTGAAAAACGAAGAAAAAAAAAGAAGTATTCTGTGCTAAAAATATGTTGCCCACTTGCAATTTGCATATATGTATGTGAATGTGCCATTCTCACTTGCCAATCAATTACATACAAAAACTGAATGCCAATCCCAGATCCTTCCTCTTCATTTACTTTTCAGTGGTTCATAATTAAGCTCATTCATATTTATCTATAAATATAATAGGTTTAGAGTTAATTTAAATATGTTAAAAATCTAAATTTAACTCGAATATAATACAGATAATTTTATATAACATATTTAACACGAATAGCTCATATGTCATAAACCTAATATGCTTGATATAAAATAACATAATTAATCTAAGAAATAAAATTAAAATGATATAATTTTAAGAAAAATTAATAGATCATACAATACGATAAAAAGGATAAATGATAATGAAATTTTAATATAAATAAATTTTCATTAAGATTTTAATTCAACCAAAATTACGTTAGTATCTTAAAGTATTATTTTGTATAGGAATGCATATGTGAAGTTTCTTATCAAATATTAAACAAAATCGTAGAAACATCAAGGAACCCTTTTGTGCATTTTACTTAATTTTCATTTTCATTGCAACTTCTTACAACATTATTTTAATAGATTTATGCGATTGGAATGACCTTTTCTGGTATGAATATGGCCCGAGAATATATCATCTTTCTTGAATCACTAAATTCCAATCTCAAAAAAGAAAAAAAAAAATTGGAATCCTTCACATGGGAATGTCTCATTGACAGAAAAGACATGGATCCTTCTGATATTTTTAAATAATAATTTTAACAAAAGAATAAAAAAAATATTTTGCAAACCTAAAGCACAGTAACTGCCCCAAAGATTATATTGAAATTATGAAGCCATTGATGATCAAATTGATTGACATTCCTTAATGTTATCATGCACAATTTGGACGATTAATTTGAAAATTTTAAAAATGCAACTTGGCTACATGCCGTGGGCATCATTTTTCTTGATTTGCACTCTAAGTTTGACTTGCAATGCATATAAAATCAAACAATTTAATTACAATTTATCATATCTTTATTTTGAATTTTGTAATTACTTTAGGGTCATTTCAACTTTATTTTGAATTGTTACAAAATAAAGTTAATTAATTACGTTAATACATTTTTTATTTTTTAATTATGATTTGAATATGAATGTGGGAGATGTTAATAATAATTTTAAAAAATGACGAATGTCTTCTGAGTTGTATTTAAAGAAATTAATATTTACTTATTATATATTTTTGGATATTTATTATATATTTGAGGTATATGATGGGAATGATAATATATATATTTTATGTTCTGATTTTTCTAATTTTAATACTATTTTGTTATTTTTTAATCTTGATTTTAATACATTTCATACATTTTTATGTATTATTTGCATTTAGTATAGTTTGTTAAGTGTTTAATGATTTCATACCATTTTACATGATTTTATGTATACTTTCATTTAGAATTATTAATAGTTACATTTGTATATTTTTATAATGCATTTATTGATTCTTAATTCACAATCATGACTCACAAATATAAGATGAAAACTCTCATTCATCTAAAAGTGTCAAACTATTGGAACATATGCATAAAAGTCACTCAATAGAGCAATGAAATGTACCAATATTTTCATATATTAGATGAAATATTTATCTTTTATAAATTTATATGGGTTACCTAAGACTTTCTAACTTTTCAACACATCAAAAATCATGCAAATCAAACTTCTATAACATGAGATATGATGAAAGGAAGTATTTTGAAAATTTGCTAGCATGCTACATGCCTCGTGTAGCATCCTCCATAACTTGTGTAATCATTTTTCCATAAAATCTCACTCTCTAGCAATCTACACAAGTCATTTTACTATTTACAAATAATTCATGGGAGCATTATACACAATCTTTGCATATTTTTTAAAGGTAAGATGAGAGTCATTAGATCTACAAATCAAGAGTCAAGATTAAATATTTGAATTTAAATTTTTACATTATTTATAAACCTCATTTTTCTTAAGCTAAGGAATTCATTATTCATTTATTCATCATACTCTAATCATCTCATCTACATTTTCTTCTTCTTTTAATCTTTCTTCTTTAATTGCTTATAATTAATTTAATTCCTAGCAATTTCTTAATTTCTTTCAAGGGTTCTATGTCACATCCACTTTCACTGGCATTATTATATTTATGGTCATAATTATATTAACACATATTTTTAGATTTTTCCTTCTCATATGTATAATAAAAGTTTCAGAATAATTGATGATTACTTAAATAAGGTTAATAATTTAATAAATATAGTTAATGATTAGATTGTTATATTTTATGCATAAATAATTATTTAATATTATTGCATGAAGATATAATTATAGGATGATGATGTAATGATTATGGATAAATGTTAAAATTTTGAAATGTACATATATACATATACGTTAATTAAGAAAATATATAGCAAGTCAATTAAGAAAGGCTAGATTCTATTTTATTTGAATCCTAGTAAGCTAGAGAAATAATAAGTGATCTAGTGATTATTTAAACTTGTGATATTATTGAATGCATTAATAACGCATGTGAGTGATATATATGTGTAGATGTTGGTAATAGATCAATGCTATGTTGAATCTCTTGCGGTGGTAGCGTAAATCATGATGTGAAGCTAGATTTAATGAGGAATTAGCTTAATTTATATGACTAGATACAAATGTTAAGTTAGTCACATAATATTTAGTTGTTTTAGACATGAATTGCATTAACTCATGTGTACTTAAACACTTATTAAGAAGCATATTTATTTATCCTACGTTAATACAACTCAATGGCTATAGTATTCATAATCCTACAAGTAAGTTGCTTATAATCTAAAGATATAAAACTAAAGAATGTTAGCTTGCTAAATTAGTACTCAAATTCTTTAAGGATAGGTATAAATAATTAGGATACAATGAATATATTTAGCCCTAGAAAAGGAATATACATGTATATTAGTAATTGGTATAGTTGGATCTTATGATCAGTTTTCTTTATTAACTTAGGATGAGAGAATTATATTGCACAATTGCTATCCAAACCATAATGCAATTATTATGGAATTAAGTAAAGCTTGGTTAAGATATAAGAAATGAAGGTGTGTGGTAAAAATAGTTAGAAGAGGATAAGAAATAGAGTATGCCACTTAGAAGAGTTGTAGGAAAAATTACTTAGTGAGGCAATGGCTCTAATGAGTACCAATAAAACCTTGAGAAAATAAGTGGAAATATACTTTAGCATATTATGGTAAACAAATGACTTAACCAAAACAGAAAAAGAAGAAGACGTGTAGAGAGAGATTGAGTTCCAAGAATTAAAATTAGTTGTTATATTATGTATGTAAATCCACTCTTTGCTAAGTAAGGTAAGTAAAACCTTGGATTATGTATTCCTAGCTGCTTAATAATTTTGAAAAAAAAGAAGAAATACAATTAGGGATATAATTAGACCATATGTGTTTGTATAACAGCTTTATTTTAAAATCTTGATTCATTGATGTCAACACCAAGAATATGTATGTGTATTGCTAGAACCTATGATATCCTAAGCTATGGATAGTTATTTGAATACTTAAGGTGTGACGGGTTTAAGAAATTGTAAAATTAAATATACCTTAAAAATGTAAAAAAAAAAAGTAAATAATTATTGCCTAAGGAGTATACTGAGTATATATAATGCATGTGTGCATCTATTCTTTGTGCATGAATGAGATAGTAAACTTGAATAAAGGACCTGCTAGAATTGTATATGTATACAAACTCTTAACAAAGGTAATATTATTAAATTAAACCTATGAATAAAACTATTGGATTCATAACCAACTTATATAATTGGACCAAGGATTCAACTCATTAGTTAGTTTTGACTATTTAAATAATTAATGATGTAATTAAGAAGCAATAATGTGTAATTAAGAAGTTGTTAAATTATGGGTGGATTGACTGATTTAATGCCAAACCTAACATAGAATAATGACCTAAATTCTAGAATGTTATCAATTGAATGCACCTCATTATCACCTTGCTTTGAGTGTAGATTATGGTAGCTGATTCTTTAGAAGTTAGCGTATGAGATTAAGGTAGAATGGGTATAATTTTAATATATTGATTTCACTAATTGTCATGTTATGTTCCTTTTAGCATAGTAGTACAGGAAAGGATATGTATTAATAGATTTAAATTAGGGAGTAATGGAATTGCATGTGTGATCATATAGAAGCATGCATGTAAATTTGACATAAGTCTAACAAGATTTAAGTGTTGTGATCATTAGCAGGTGGTGAATAGAGAAGTTATGTGTTCATGAATGTATTCCAGCTATATTACCTTTCATTAGTAAACAAAATGATCTAATGAATTTTATTCTTAAACTGTTGTTTGTATGGACAAAAAAGCTAGTGATCTCAAGTTGAAATGAATCATACTTAAGAGTGTTTTAATCATAACTAGCTTACCTAAGAGTAAATATATTTGTTCATTAATCATTGGACCAAGAAAACTAAACATAAAACTCGTTTGACTATGGAGGAGATATGCATGAAGTTATCATGCCTTGTATATTTTAAGGTGGGATTTTTCAATATTATATATATATATATATATATATAAAATAGTAAAACCAAACATAAACCTAAGTAAAATATAACAATATGATGATGGAAGAGTAAAATTAAAATTTGCTAGACATATTATAAGTTCATGATATTCGGATACATCTTCAATTAATTCAAATATAGATATAAGAAGGGCTTTACAAATACCATATGTTATTTATGCTTCGTATAATGAATCTAAACCATTTTTGCAAACTTTTGTTAAACCTAAATACTTTACATCTGATATACCAGAATGAAGCCATAAATTAAAAAATATAGATTATAGTTCAAATATACCACATTCTTTATATGATAATTTAGGTCCATTAGATCCAAACCCTATATTAATTAATATAATGAACAGATGAGTTCGTCACCTAAATCACCTATAGCATCTGCTATAATAAAAAATATGATTAATCAAGATAGGGAAGGAAATGTCATAACTAAAGAATTTGTTTTTAATGAAGAAGAATTTTATAATGAAATAACAGCTACAAAAAATATAGAAAAATTATTAAAGATTACTAGGAATAATAATATTAACAAATTAAAAGAAGAGTATATTATGTTTGTAAAAGATGATCAAATAAAACTTAAATTCTTTAGTTAGTTTAAAAAAATTTATAAAAAAATATAAATCCAATAACTATAAGAAATAAAGAAACAAAATGGAAGGTAAAAGATAAAGCAATTCAATCTAAATATCCACCTAAAATGAATAGTTCATTTAATTATGGAGAACATAAAATAATGATATCATCATTTAAAATTATAATATAAGATGATCCAGAAAGAAAAATTTTATAACAAAATAATTTTAGTAACACACATCTTTGTAGTATAAGAAAATAATTAAATAGGATAGAAAATCTATTAAAAGGAAGGAAATTAAAATAGAAGAAGATTCTAAGGAAAAGAAATTAAAAACTTATGTTTTTAAACCATATTAAATTTCTATTAATAGTCAAAAAGAAATAAAAAAAGATAAAAATTTTGATTTTGTACAAGCAATTAAGGAACAACTTAAACGTATAGCTTAAACATCTGGTACTAAGATAATTAATATTGTATCACAAGATATTACTTTATAATTAAAGGAAAACTCTTCCCTTAAAACTAAAGATTTAGAATCATTTAGTAAGACCTTAGGTCCATAAATAAATCGTATAACTCACAGTCAATAGAAAGTATCAGCATCAAATCTTGGTATAAATGATAAGCCAAATATTTTATCATAATATAAGTGCAATGCCTCTTCTATCTATAAATGAGATATAGATAACTTGTTTGAATATAATGTTCTTGGTCTATTATAACAAATGATAATGGCTGCAAACACATATGGGACATAAATAAATACTTCTGATAAAACTATAGCAGAATTAATTATTGCAGGATTTATATGTCAATCAAAAGGTTGGTGGGATAATCATTCAATAGATAGTTAACATTTAAAAATATTAAATGCTATAAAAAAACTATGAGGATGGAACACCTATATTAGATGAACATGGAAATACTTTACAAGATGTTATATCTACATTAATCTTAACTATATCATTACATTTTATAGGAAATCCAAATCATTTAAAAGATAAAAATGCAAAATTACTAAGTAATCTTAGATGTAAAAAATTAAGAGAGATTTTCAATATTATAAAACAACATTTTTAACTCATATAATGCTTAGGGAAGATTCTAATTAGGATTTTTGGAAAGAAATGTTTTAGCTAGACTTCCCATTTTCCTAGGAGAAAAGGTAAGAAATAATATAAAATAAGAATTTTGAAACCTTATACCTTATAGTTAATTAACTTATGGTCAACTAATTAGTATAATTCAAAAGGAAGGTTTAAAACTTTATCAAGAGATAAAATTACAAAAACCTTTAAAATATGAAATGCGTAAAACAAAAGAAGACTTAGGATCATGTTGTAAACAATTTGATTATAGTATAACTCAAAAATATAATGATTATAAAGGACAATATACAAAAACATATAGAAAATCACAAAAAAAATCTTATAAAAAGAAACTTAATAAAGATAATTACTATAGAAAATCTATGATGAATAGATATAAGAAACCTAGTAATAAAAGATATTTTAAGAAAAGTACAACGTATAAAAACTACAAAGACTTAGAATATTATAATTATGGTAAAAAGGGACATACATCTATATTCTATAAATTTAATAAAAAATTACAAGAATTAAGTCTAGAAGAATCTATATTAAATAAAATATATGAGTTATATTTAGAGTCAGAAAATGAAATTTTATATGATACAGATGAAGAAAGCAATCAAATTGATGAAATAAACACTGATACATCAAAATTCAGTAAGAAAACTATAAATGTATTAACTAAACAATAAGAGTCTTTATTAAAATTAGTCAAACATATAGAAGATCCAAAAATGAAAGAAAAATTTCTAAATAGAATTTTAGATGATTTTAATAGTAATAATAACAATACTACAACAAATGAAAACCATATATTGAAAAACAAACTTATGATGTAATAATAATATTAAATAAAAATAAACAAGTAAAAGTAAGACCTACAATAGGAGACTTACAAAAAGAAATAAAAATAGAATTAAAAGAATTAAAAATTAAACAACAAAAAGACTCAGAAATTATTCAAACTCTAATAAATAAACAAAATAAAATAGAAATAGATGATTCTTCTGAAGACAATTCTGATAAGGAAGAAAATAATGTGTTAGACCCTAGGTTTTAATTGTTGAGTCACGTGTGAGTCAATTTAAGTTATTTGCAATGTTCTAAGTGTTTTCTTATATGGTACGGGGGTACCAAGTTTGGTACGGGCGTACCAAATAACGTTTGTGTGTTGTACGGCCATACGGCTGGCCGTACCTTGTGGGTATTGTTCCATTGAGTTTGGTACAGGCGTACCATTGGTTGGTACGGTCGTACGCTAACTTGCAGGAAAATGGTGTATTAGTAAACCTGCTTTGGTACGGGCATACTAATGGGTGGTACGACCATACGTAAACTCGCAGGAAAATTGTGTATCAGGAAACTTGGGTTGGTACGGGCATACTAAGTGATGGTACGGCCGTACCATAGTTCCCTCCCATTTTCTAAAGGATAGTTTTGAATCCGTATAGGCGTACAAATACAGTACGGCCATACGCAACTTAGAAATTAGGTTTTAAAGTCTGAGAAACGGCTAGTTTTCAACACACAACTTTCATATTTTCTTTGCTAACAAAAATATACTTGCAGAGCATTCATTTTTGAGCTATATTCATCTGTCACAAGTAAGTTTCAAGCTTGTTTCTTCAATTGCTCTTTGTGTGTAATTCTAATCTTTGTGGGGTTGGTGTGAGATTAATCC
>CANYBF011835668.1:0-19592 GCA_948192965.1 Dalechampia spathulata | reverse complement strand
CGCTGCAATAAACTCCTTTCACTATCACTATCTCTTTTAGGTTTGAGTATGGATTAATGTCAACTCAATGTATGACTAATTATGTTAAGTCATACCCTAAAAAAGATTTCTCATGTCATATAATATTTATTCCCAAAATGTCCCTGTGAATCATATTCGCCCCGGGCATCCTACTCTGGCCAGAGATTCCTGAATAAAGACTACTTCATAAATCTGTGAGATAACCCCTACTATTAATCTGGGGTGGTGAATTCTCTATTTATATTCAAATACCTTCAACTATGTTATACCATACCCAACCTCCAAACTATGAATGCCTCTTAAGGAGGAATAAAGCATAGGAGTCAAAGTATAGTAATCCATAGTTAAGATAACCTTGATATCTCAAGTCTAAGGATACTTACACTACTGATATGAGTGAGATATAATTTCACAGACATAGATCAATTGTCCATATGAAATCTCACTGGTAAGGTCTCCAATGAACTAGTACTATACTACTCATTTACATATTCACTTTAGACATCTCATGTCATGATGAATGAGAATCATCCCAAAATAGGAAGTGTAACATGTGATAATCTTTCCATATTAATAATGTCCATTCTTATTAATACCGTGATGAGAGATATTTAGATATTGAAAATTTGCATACAATAAGAATCTCATTCCATAAACTCTTTATGGATTCCTTTGCACTGTTCTAATATCATGGACTTCAATATATAGTTTAATACTCCAAGTAAAACAAGTTCATGTAAAATATTGTACTATATAATGAATAATGCCTTTATTAATGAAACGTGTAGTTCAAATACACATGATGCTCTAGAGCATACACTAACACCTTGGGCAATATATCTTGCAAATATTACATTATATCATTATACCCCTGCTCTAATATATGATGCTCAGATTTAATATTAATCATACGAGCTATTATCGACATCTTCAACATCTTATTACAACCAAGCCACAACTAAACATCACAAGATTTCAATATATCAAAAAACTTCCGCTCTATCATTAGATGCTTCTTCAACATCATTATTATACTCCAAATTTCTACACCCATCCATTACCATTTCACATTTTGAGTTCATTCAAAATTGTAATTCTACATTACTAGATATTTCTTCCCCTATATTCCACCTTGTAATGTTTTCATTTTCGTCACTACAACCCTCTCCCCTTTAATTTATATTGCCAAAAAATGTTATAATATTTTTATTAAGGTACATTTTGGTTTACTTCATCAAACTATTTCCCATACTAACAGAACTTATATCTTATTTTGGTAAACACTCAATAATCAAAAAGTAAGGATTATTAAAGTTCTTGGATGGGTATTAGTTATGGAAAATTATTATATTTTATGAATAACCATGTAACCTGTTACACCCATAAATAGGGGGTTAGTAGGATGAGAGTATAAGTTATAAATAAAGAACTAATGTCATAATATGTAATTTGAGGAAAAATGAACTTAAGTCTATATTAAGTTACATAAGCATAATCGGGTTAATTACGGAGACTAAATAGAATGTATTCGGGTCAAGGAGTATGGTAGGATAGAATAATATTTGGAATAGAAACTAAGTTAAATATATGAATTAAAAATATTAAAGTTAAATGTGATTGAAAGTGGAGGATGGGTGACCTCCAAGGGAAATGCACAATTTTTAATCGCGTAAGTTGTTTTAGACGATTTAAGCTATGAAATCTTATTTGGAGTAAATTGGGGATTCTATTAAGCTATTTAGAGGTGTTCAGGATTAAAATATAGCTAAAGATATTGAAAAGGATATAAATGGTATTAAAGGAATTATTTAAGGGTAAAGTTAGAAATATGGAGAATTTGTAAGGGTAATCTTGGAAAGTCCAATTTTAAGGATTAAATTGCTAATGATTAAAGTTGAGGAATTGATTTAAGATGTTTTAAAGTTTATGGAGGGACTTGTTTGGTAAAATTGAAAGTTTGAGGTCTAAAGTGTAATTTTTCATAAATTTAAAGACTAAAATGGTACTTTTTCCAACTTAATGACTTATATTTATTATATTTATTAAATTAAGTGAGAAATAAGAGGAAAAAGAAGAGAAAAGTTGAAATTTTGGAGAGGAAAAGAAGAAGAAGGAGAAAATCATCTTAAGGTAATTTCTTAACCATTTTTCATGAAAGTTTTTAAAGATTTTCATAGGAAAAGTAGTAATTTTCAATTCTCTATCATTTGGTATAAGTTTTACATTAGGACAGTTGAAGAATAAGTTGCTGAAAGTAAGTGAGAGATTAGGAATTTTTGGGGATTTCTTGATTAAGGTAAATTTAAGTTGATTTTAAGGAAGAATAAGGTAGAATGACATGTATTTGCTATGAATTAAGCTTTGGATTGAATTAAAATGAGGTGAAATGACTTTAATAGTGAAAGAAGAATTAGACCAAGCATGGGTTCTTTATGGAAATGTAATTTAGTTGATTAAATGATGGATAATGGAAGGAAATTTGTTAAAATTAATGATTAGAATAAGAAATATGAAAGAATGGAAGTGAAATAATGAAAATGTATGCTTGTTTATTTGATCAAAGAGGGTGTGCATATAGGTGAAGTGTTTGATGAGGAATGAATGTGTTTAGGTGTGAATTAGAATGAAAAATGATGATTTAAAGCGTTAGAAGAGAATATAATTCAAGAAAAACCAATGTTATTTAAGAAAGACATTTTTGATTATTATAGGTTTTCATGGTATTTATCTTGTTTGAATGTGTATGATGATGGAAATGTGTTTTAATAATTGAGAATGTATGGTATTTGATGAATAATGTGTAAAATTTTAGGTGGATAGGATATTGGAGGAATAAATGGTTGTATATTGTGCTTAATTTGAGATTTGGTATTATATATTGTGAATTATGTTGGAATGTGAATTGGAGATGTGGAAAAAATGTTTTGGAGGAAGGGAATTGTGTTTTTTGTAGGTGGATTTGTAGAATTTGAAGATGTGATTTTGGGATATTCAAATTACAAATGGAATTCTATCAAAATTCTATCAAAATTTTGGAATTTAGATAAGTAGTTAAATAAGGTGAAGAAAAGGGTTTAAAGATGATTAATATGGTAATTTACTTTAGTATGATGAATGGAAGTGGAAAGTGGACTTTGGGTATTCTGTAGTTTTTACAGTAGTTGAAAAAGCTAGGTTATAAAGGTTATTCTAACAGTTTTATCACATTCTGTTATTACAGTTGAAAGAGATAAAAGAAGTGAAGAAGAAAAATGGAGGGAAGTGGAAAAAAATTCCATTAGAGGTGTGTGCACAATAAACATGTTATGTATTTACTTTAAAATAATTTTATCTAAAATGGTTGTTTAATTGTCTGTTTTCTACAATCAACTACAAAATGAGTATTTCTGTTGCATAAGGATTATTTATTTTAAAAAACATGTGCTTTACTTGGCTATTGATTTATGAATTTATTCCTTATGATTTTATTATATTTGATATATGATTTAATAAGAGTTTGACAAAGGATTATATTTCATAATCTGTAACAGACAGATTATAGTGAGATAGATAAATTACAGTGAGATAGACAGATAATGATGAGATACTCCTCATTGGGTAGGAGGTTGAGATATTTGGTCCCTCCCCAATGAGAGGTGTGCACACTATAATATATGATCACCTAGGGATGGGTTTAAGACCCGTCTCCCATCCGGATTATAGTGATTCATTACTATAACTTGTGATCTAGATAGATGAGATTAGTCACCTTCGGTGGGAGATTGAGATCCGTCTCCTATCTGGGTTACAAGTTTCTTATAACTTGTGACAAAGGTAGCGGATGAGATAGATGATACTGATGATTTAATTATAATTAAGATTAAATATTTGATTTACATTTTTATATAATATTTTATTTGATTTATACATTGTTAGACTTTATTTTACATGATGACATTGTTTCTATTATGATACATGATCACTTTATTTCTCAAAAATGTTGTTTTATTATTATATCTCTATTTGTTCAATAAGAAGGGGATTTGATCTTGCTTTTAATAATGTTTGTTTTATATTGTTACTTTATTTTTGTTTATTGTACACCATTGAGGTCATACTCAGCGTTCATTTTATTAAACGCAGATCAAAGAAGAGTTAGAAGCTAGGCCTAGTCGAGATTTGCACTTGGCAAGTCAGAGCTGTTGAAAGAGATCTTTTAGGTATCTATTATGTTATGTATATTTATATTAAGTATGATGTAAGTATACTACTAAGATAATACCTAGAGATATCAAATTCTATTTATATATCTATTTAGTGTTTTGATTATATATATGTTGTTTAAGTTGATGAAAAATCATATGACCAAATTTTAAATACGTCGTAACCTATAAAGTATTTTATCATGCAAAAATTTTATTGGATTTCATGAAACTTCTTTTTGAAAGCTTTTATTTTAATGACAGTAAAATTTTTAAGTTCTCCCATTTTCATAATCAAAATTACAGTCAAAATTTTTATACCACAACATTTGATTTACGATCTTACTGTTACTTATTAATACTTTTAACTTATAGAAGGGGTTGATAATTAATTTTTAAAATCCATTGTAATATATTTAGCGGATTTTGGTGTCAAAGTGGAATTTGTTAAGCATTTTATGGGAGCATGTCATGCCTTATAAGAGGGGTAAGGTGTGACATAACCCCTTTCGTTAACATGTAATATTGTAAACCAAACTCCTTCATTATAGGGCTTAAAGCCAAATGAATATGTATGTGCATATATACATATGTACATGCATGTATGTATTATTTTAAAATTTGAAAAGTTCCTTAACTAACTGCTTTCCATTATAAGATGATAGATCTATCTATTATAAGTTGTGCAATGATTCAACTTGCTTAATTGAATCTTAACAAAAGCTTAGAGACTAAATACCACATGAGAACTTAATCATTGATTATGGTGGAAACTGAGTTTTTGTTATGTGTAATTATCAAACCATGAAATGATATACATGTACAATATTAAATTAAGAATAGAAATAAAATGAAATGTTATAACAAAGCCTTGCGTATATGTGTATAATTTGAATGCATGAAATTATTAAATTCAATATAAGGTTTGGTGTATGTTCCTTGTGAATGTTGCCAAGTTAATTTTTGGTTGATTAATGTAATGGACAAACTTTATGATAATAAATGAATTGATTGGTGATTTAATTAAATATGCATGGGGGAATGGAAGAATTTTGGAATGTATTATATATGATATGAATATTATACTACATTGATTTAACTTTTTGGAAGGGTGATGATTGAATGACTAACTATAAGATACAATACCTAAAATTAAGATTACCTTTAATTACCATATGATTTTTAAAAGAAAATGAAATGAATTTATTATGAGCAAGTGCTACAAAAAAAAAAGACAGAAAGGTGTTTGTATATAGGCATTAATCAAAGAATTACAAATGTAGCAAATGATGCTTCATTGAATGAACCTATTTTTTCAATATTTTATCAAAATGATAAGATTACTAGAGTCAAAGTGGTGCATATTTAAATACTTATATTATGCCTATTTATTATTAGCAATTATTTCACTATAAATTCTTCTATAAAACTTTTCTTTTTTTACTATGCTTATTTGGTTTTATATGCATTTTGTTTTCAGAGCTTGTATGAAGCAAGAACTATTGAGGTTGAATGGAACATGGTTAGCAAGACAGAGTATTCAACTTTCATTGGGTTACAGTCCTTCAAACAAGCAGGTTTTGATTTTATTCATTGCATTTGTCAACTCTATATGAATACATATTCCTATGTTTCTCTAAGTTATAAATAAATCAATTTGGTTGCACTAATTTGTAAACCAACATGCTAAAAGATTCAATAAACTAGTTTACGTAATAAACTAACTTATTATACCTCATAAACCAAGTTTTATTTCTAAAAGTCAAACTCAGTTTACTCATTCATATAATTATATCACTTGAGTCATCCACATTTTCAAAGAATGTATTTTCAAAGCATAAAAACAAAATTATAGATAGAAACATAGATACAAATAGATACAGATAGAAGTAATAGATTTCTTACTTGCAACTTTTATTAAAGATTGATTTTAGGCATTTCCAAGAATCCAACACTTCAGTGTCACTGTCTTTGCATTTCTAGGCATGCCTTCTTAATCTTAAAGATTCACTGTCACTTGGCTATGCGTTTCTAATCTTAATACGCCTTGGCAAAGCTTTGCCTCATATTGAACTAATCAGAAAAATGAAAGAGAAGAGCTAATAACAGAATAAAACTTGACTATATACGTGGCACTTATCGAAATGAAGGCCGAAGCTATCGTTACTAGTTTTGGTCCCTAACCAATAGAGAAAATGAAGAGAAGAGCTCTGTGTGTCACTTGGTTTAAGGTTAATTAAGAGTTTAGATTTGGAAGAGGTGAAAGGACAAAAGACCAAATGCATAATTAGGTTAGGTTCCCTTTCATACAACTCTACTAAACGACATCATTTTCATAATTTTCAAATTTTGATTTCTACTTTAATTTATTATTTATAATTCATAAATTAATTATAAAATTCATGTTTTTAGAAGCAATAAATATTTTTTCAAAAATATTATATATTATGCAATAATTTTACATTTATTAATTTTTTAACATAATGATTCAATTATATTATTATTAGATAAAATTTTGAAACTATATGAGTAAATATTACATATTTTTATACAAACTAGTTATTTACATATTTCTCAAATTAAATAATATACTATAAATTTTATAAAAATTAATAATATTATTTATTGATAAAAGAATAAGTTAAAATACTTTTTATAATATTTTAAATTATTATTAATTGTACAATAAGTTATTTGAAGAATAAAGGTTGATATTAGAATAATTTGAACAATTAATATATAAATTTCTTAAAACATATAATTATTTATGGATAAATAAATTTATAAATAACAATAACAATAAAAATGTTACTTAATGAATAATTAATGTTTATTATATATTGAAAACAAATAATCAATGTTTATTTATTTAAACTATACAAAATAATAAATATTTTATCAAATGGTAATTACTGATGAATTATATTAATAAATATGTTTTTCATTTGTAATATCTTTAATTAATTTTAAATAAGTTTGATTATCATGAATCATTGGTATTATAGATAGAAAATAAACATATAACATTCAAAATTTTAAAGGTTTTAATGATATTTGTGTAATAATACCATAAAACTACAGAAATAAATTTTTTAATAGAATTCTTATATATCAAATTCAATCATTTCTAATTTGTTGAATCATGTTCTTCTCCTATTATGAATTAACAAGATGATATATCCATTACCTAACTCATAAACATTATTTGCAAGTTAATTTAATTTAATTTAATTAATTAATTTTAGTACTATTGAAATAAATATATAACTTCAATCTTATGATTTTAAGTGATATATAAATATATTTCATCTATATTATGTTAATTTGTATTTTATTTTAAATTAAAAATACATGTTTTATATAACATTTATTAGTAAATTATTTACACATGTGGTATTATAAAAATGTACTTTATAAAGTACAACATTTATAAAAAAATTTAATTTATTGAGCACACCTCTGCATTTTACAGTTTTAAAGAACATAATAACAATCTCTACAATTTTAGAAGTGAAAAAAATAATATTAAAAATTTTTAATTATTTTCTTAAAAATGAATACTATTTAGTGAAAAAATGAAATGATGATGGAATTGACGATAGAACCACATTCGTAGCTAAATCGTGATGGAATTTAAGATGAAATATCGTTTGTTACGATATAACAATGGAATTCACAACAAATAATATAATCTGTTGCCATTAAAAAATTTTATCACTAATTCATCACCAATTGATCACTATTCAGAGACGGACGTGTTTGATAGCAAATTTCTGAAGTAATCTCGATACTTTCTTGTAATGAAAACATATCAAAATTTTAAGCAAAAATACAAATTAAATCATAAATTTAGGTGAATATGTGACTATCACAGATCATTCTAGTTACGATTAAGCTAAGAATGCTACTGTGACATTCATGATTGAAGTCAATCAATGAAAAACCAAGTAAAAATCATAAACCCACAAAGAAATCAAGAGAAAATGAGAAAAGGAAGAAGCACTCCACACTCATCAATAGCGATTAGCTTCTAATCTTGATTCCAAATGAGTTTAGGGATTTAAAGTGAGGATTAATTGATCTTTAATCCTAATTAGTAACTTAATTAAATGTTTAACTAAGTTAGAAATCAATTTATTAGAGTTTAGTTGCAATTAGCAAATTTTGGACCTTTTTCCCATAAATATTTGGCTTATATTTACATGCGAGGGTCATTAGTTACCAAAAAACAAGCAAATAATATGAGATTATATGAAATTAAACTAGATATATGCAGCATATAGTGCTATATGCATAATATATAGCCTAGAAAATGTGAGTCACCTAATAAAGATGCATTGGAATATGAGCCCATGCCCGATGAGCATCATTTAGGTCATAAATGCATGGTGACATATGGAGCATGTTAGGCTTGCATGGAAAAAGGCTGTGCACCATGCATACATTTACTGAACATGTGCAGTATGTAGCATTATATGCTGTACACATTATAAAATACATGCTATGTGCTCTGCCTTCCACAAGTAAAGTGTAACATGCTCTGCATGTTCAAAACACTCGTGGGAGGCTAAAAGGCATGTATGTCAATTAGGATTGACATCAAGGACTTGTACCAAGCTGAATCAAAGAAAACATAAAATTGTAGCACGTAGGTGAAAAGTCAGGGTCTACAATTTGCCCACTGATTAGGATCATTTTGAGGGGACATAAGTAAAAGTTTTCAAAATATGATCTAATCATAATATGATTTTTCCCCAAAAGGCAAAGAAAATACTTGGTCGATGCTCATATCAAGACTTAATGCTCATGTTGAGGCTTGCAGGATGAGGCTTGCTATTCTATAGGAGAAAATCATGATCCACTAGGAATGTAAAAGTGATCCATTGAGGAAAACTTAATTGAAATGCTTATGTCAAGACTTGTAACTCCACTGAGAAAAAGAGTGTGATCTATTGGGGATGTAACTCAACTAAGATGCTCATGTTGAGGCTTGTAATCCAGTGCTATAATTGGGAGCCCGATGCTTAGGCAAAAGAATTTGCTCATGCTGAGGCTTCCAAGTATATGAAATATCAATGCTAACTATGGAAACTCATTACCCAATTCTAACATTAGAAGTTCGATGCTTGGGTTAAATAATTAATACTGATCATGTGGTGCTTAGCTGAAGCTCATGATTCTACTAGGAATTGCTTATTGGGAGTCAAGTGTGCAGGTGAGGTGATCAATATTGATCATATGATGCTTATGCTGAGACTTGACACTCCATTGGGGAGCAAAGGTAACCCAATACTACCATTGAGGGCCCGATGCTTGAGTGATATGATCAATGCTGATCATGGTATGGCACTCATGCTAAGATATGCCAACCTAATTCTACCACTAAAAGCCTAATTTCTTGAGCGATGTGATCAATATTGATTGTAGGATGCTCATGCTAAGGCTTGCAACCTAATTCTGGCATTGGGAGCCCGCTGCTTAGGAGACGCAATCGATGTTGATAGTGGTTAACTAAAGGACCAATGAATTTGCTGTGAGGCTCAAAAATCATATGAAGTATGAGTCTAGATGTATGTTGCTAGGGTTTAAGAATCAAATGCTTGATTTTATTATCGTTGTTGGATCGGGTGGTCAACTATAGAACCTGGATGATCAATTATTGGATCAAGGTCGAATAATTGTTGGTTCTGTGGTGATTAACTATTGGATCTATGCTGGTACCATCAAATATATGTCTAATATCTCCAAAGATAGCATTTGGAACCCACTATTGGAATACGACATGTCCTAGTCAATAGCATTTGGAAACTGATCATATGCTGGATCAATTTCCTATTTATGGAAGACATAGAAAAATAATTTATTAGTGAAATTAGAATTAAAATAGTTTAGAGAAAATAATTGAATTTTTGAATATTATTCTTCTGCATTCTAATTGATTTTCCAGATTTTTTTGGACATTATAAGTCGTGAAAATTAAACTCATTGGGGAAAAGTGCTCCAAAAATTCTAAAATTTTTATAAGAAGCCTAATTTCATGAGTGCATCTTCATGAGCATACACATATATGTCACATGGAAATGATATACCTCCATGCTTTCCAACTAAAAATCACTTTGTTTTCTCATCAAAAACTGATTTTCTCTCAACTTCAACACCTAAAATCCATCATTTCTTTGAAAATGACCAAAATTAGGATGCAATTGACACCCCAAGACCCAAAATCCATCCTGAGCTATGCTCTAATTGAGTATATGACTCACGAACCCTATGAAAAAGCTTCTTACAATGAACCCATTGCTGAAACATTTACTATAGACTCATATAGGTCCCAAGCTCCTCCCGAGAATGTGAGTTTTTGGTGTTTTGGTTCAATTTTTTGAGTTTTTGCAAAGTTGGCTTTTCATGCATTTTTGGTTCATTTAGGCTATATGCACTGTATATAGCCTATGTATGGCACACATAAGGCTATATGTTATAGATATAGCAAGCTAAAAATAGATGAAAGTTAAAATTTTGGGTAATTCTATTAAGGTTTATTGGTTTTAGGGTATTCATAGGTGTAAATTGGTGAAATTTGAGGCTAAGGAAGTAGCTCTAGACCTTGAAATTTAGTTTATACTCTATAAATTTAATCTAAAAGTTGATCTAAATTATTTACCACTTGCTGAGTGAGAGGACCATTGTCAAAGCTGGCAGCATCTAAGGAAGAGGGAGGCAAGCTTAGAGAGGGATCTTACCATTTAGGGAATTTCCTAGGTTTTTCAATTGGGGAAATTAGTCAAATCCATTTTGTTTTTGCTCTATTTTTAAAATCAATCAACATTTTTATATAGTTACCTAGTTTTCTTGCAAATTCTTAATAGCTTTTATCTTATCTTAGTGAATAGAGCATTGGAGCATTTTAAATTCTTGAAGATTTAAAGAAGAAGACTAAGAAATCAACCCAAGAAGCTGGAGATTTTATTTTCTTTGTTTTGGTTATTTTGGATCTTATGTCTTATGAGTAGTTATCTACGGGTTGAGGTAATTATGTTTCGGATTTGGTCTTGAACTTAATGTTGTTTTATTAATCTAATGACTCTCTTATCTTTTTTATCTTGATTTTATTGGTTGGATATTATCAATGAGTATTGGCTAGCTTGTTGTTGATGTTTATATTGATGGTTGATTGATGACTTTTGGAAAAGCATTTAATTAACTTGAAAAGATAATGAGACTTTTGATTAATTTGCTAGGGATGGTAGTTAATCAATTGAACATTGAATGGTTTAGGATTATGATTTAAATGCATGTGGGAACTGGTTTAAATATATCTTGAATGGTTTTGATTAATCTCTGGTAAGAGCTAATTTTAACTTATTCATGTTTAAGATGTGAATTGGATTAATATAAACTGAACTTGATTTGTTTTAATCCCAACCTTAATTACCTCAACTCGATTTTTATCACATTTGCATTATTTGATTGAATTAATTGCCTTATTTTAAACTTTATTATTTTGTTACATGTTTGCACTTCATTTTACAGCTTACACTTTTCATACTTATTTGAAATAAATTTGATTTTATAGATAATTGACCAATTTGACCTCTAGTACTTAACACACTTAAATCCTTGCGAACGATACCCGATACTATTATGAACCGTATTCTTGCAGTAGCGTAACTAGGAAAAGGGAAATAAGAAAAAGTTTATTATTTTTCCAAAACTTATTTGTTAATTGCTTGATCTTGTTGCATCATTACTTTTTACACTAACATTAATCAAGAATTAGAGAGAGGAATAATGGAACATAAGAAATTTATAATGGTTCGACCAAGAAATGCCTACATTCACTTACCCAAGCAAATAACTTAGGTTTTCACTAATCTTTCAATAAATATTACAACCCTAGAATCATAATTCTAATAATACTCAAGTGTTTTCCCAAAGGCTTACACTAAACCCTTACAAAATATGTTTTCCCAAGGCTCACATAAAACCTCACTCAATTATAATCCTTTCTATCTCTCAAAACATAACCCAAGAGATAAATAAGGATTTAAAACCCAAAAATTCTTTTTGGAGTGATTTACAACTCAAAAAATTAAGAAATACATAAATCACATAAAAATGAGCTCAATAAGGAAATTAATGATTAAGGATTGATTTCTTACCTTCAATAAGGTTAATCCACAATAATATATATTTTTCTTAGCTCAAATCATCGTTGGAGATGCAATAATGCAAAAAGAACCATTTTATAACATTTTAAAACAATGCTAAAAAAGTTATTTTTAGTAGGTGTACAGCCATATGCACAAGTGGTATGACCGTACCACTTATGCATAAAAATTAGGTAGTAGCATTTGTATGGTCGTACGGCCAAATGGTATGACTGTACCAAACTTATTGCTAAAAATGAAAAATTATGATACGGCCGTACCAATTGTAATATGCCCATTCCAATTGTGGTACGACTGTACAGGACAGAAAGCTTAGTGGTATGCCAATACCAACTGTGATACGATCGTACATAACCTGAAAATTACTCAAACATGTCAAAACTCAAATAAATTGATTGTTAATATTAATATCCATAATTATGGGGCCAAACCACTTTATTAATAGCATAAACATGGATTGTTAACATCAAAACTAAGATCAAGAACCCTAAGGTCCAACAATCTCCCTTTTTTGATGTTGATAAACCCCAAATGGCTTTTTAATCAAAATTAGCTCCCCCTAATAAATTACAACCTTGCAATTCATACTCCCCCTCAACCATGCATTATCCACAATGCAAGGGAGTAATTATTAAACTTAGTTTTGATTAAACATAACCAATAACATCAATAAATACACATTTTCTCAAATGAAAATGTCAACAACATTATCAAAAGCAAATTTTCATGCATACTAAAAAACCATTTCACCATACTTCTCCCCCTTTAGCTAGAGCAAAAAGAAAACAGGCTAAACTCAATCATTAAAGTATGTGAAACATATGATACTAATTTAAAAATTAAAATATATATCTTCATGCATATCAATTCATACATTAAGGTGTTTTTGAAAACAATGCTTTAAAGATTAATTTCAAATAAATTGAGCAAAATAAAAACTAAGTTCAAAACATAATCAATTCCAAATACAAAAAAATGATCATCATCAACCAAATACAATTAACTTGAACAAGCATAAACACAATTAACACGCATGATATCAATACACATAACAATCCAATAAACATAACACAAAAACATAAAGCTCTAAAACTTCTCCTAAGAAGTTGCATAATCTCATTCTTTTATTCTTCAATTGACCAATGCAAAAGAGGCTTTATTTTATCTTGTTGCTTGAATACCCACCTAATTCCTTCTTATGAACTTCAAGCAAACCTATAAAATAAATTTAATTCACTTTAGGTACCCAAATGTATTTGGGTCCATGGGGGTTAGCTTCACATGAGTCATTTAAATATATCCTAAGTGACTTAACCTTATAAAACATTTATGATTAGAATGACCAAACTTACCATAATAATGATAATGACCAAGGAAGGGTTTAGGATTCCAACTTCTTGGTCTATAAAAATGAACTTTCCTTTATTCATTTTTCATGTCATTTCCAATTTGGACATTTGAATGCAAACTCATTTTTTTTTGGCTTTGAATTGACATATTTTTCCCCACGATTGCAATTCTTATGCAATTGACTTCTAATTGAGGTCTTAAACCTCTTAGCATTGTAGTTTTCAACTCCTTTACTTTCATCTCTCTTGACAACCTCTTTAATAGGAGTAGCTTTGAGAAATTTAGGGCTTTTTGATGAAGAGGAGGTGTTTTGGTCATAGCCAATACATTTTCTATCAAATTTGAACTTTTGGAATTTAAGAATACTATCAATTTTAATGCCACCCATTTCAAATTTTGATAAAAGCTCATTTCTCTTTTTAAATTCTCATTTTTCAAACATAAATCTTTATTTTCTTTTATCAAGGACTCATTTAATATTGAAATATTTTCAATATGTTCAAATGAGTTTTTAAAATCCCTTTTAAAAGAGGTTAAAGTATCCACTTCCATTTTCAAGCAACAAATCTTATTTGTCAAAGTTAAGTTTTTATATTTAAAAACTTTATTTTTCCTAGCGAATTACTCATATTTGACAAGACGTACCTCTAAGGCACTTACCTTAACATCAAACTTATGATTAAGAAATTGGCTAGAAGAGCTTACCTCATTAAGAGTTTCTTCATCCTCCATTGCCATAAAGCAAAAGCTAGCAACATGTTCTCCAACTAAGCTTTTATCATATAATTCGCTCTCATTATCTCAAGTAGCTATGAAAGCTTTCTTCTTGGATGGCTTTAATGGTCTCTTCAATCTAAGACGTTCACTCTTAAACTTATCCTTCTTCAAAAAAAGATCTCTTAATCTTTTAATGAGAAGAGCAATTTCACCTTTAACATCTTCTTCACTAGTAGATTCTTCTTTCTCACTTGCTTCCTTGATGGTTTTAAAAGCTAATCCTCTTCTATTATATCTTCTAATACCTTGCCTTAAGGTGATCTCATGAGTGAGGAGTTTTCCTAAAAGTATTTTAGTAGAAATCATTAATAGATCATTTTCTTCCTCAATCATAATCATTCTTGCTTCCTAATCCTTATTTAGAAGAACTTTAAGAATCTTATTATTGATATCTTCTCTAACATAAGTCTTCCCAAGCTTTATTAGACCATTAATGATCATTATGAGCATGTTGTACATCTTTGATATACTCTTATATTACCTCATAATGAACAACTCATGTTCATGAGTTAAATGTTGAAGCTTCTTGGTTTTCACTTGATTTGTACCTTCATGGTGTATCTCTAAAGAATCCTAAATTTATTTGGCAATTATGCAATGAGAGACTTTGCCATACTCTTCCTTACTAATAGCATAATACAATCTATTCATGTCCTTTTTATTCCTACCATTAGCCTTCTTCTCTTCACTATTCCATTCATTCTTAGGCTTCAATATTGAAATACCTTCAGTTATAGTTGTAGGAGGATTATAATCACTTTCAATTAAGTTTCATAAATCAACTCCATCACTCTCTAAAAATATCTCCATTCGATATTTCCAATAAGAGTAATCTATACCATCAAAGAAAGGGGGTCTTGTATAAGATTGACTCTTTAGATAATATGTTATCATTTGATCTTAACTCTAAGAATGTTAATTCTTGAAAGATAGAGCCCAAGCTCTGATACCAATTGAAATCCGAAGGGGTAACATAATAGCTAATCAAGAATTAAAGAGAGGAAAAATGGAACACGAGAAATTTATAGTGGTTCGACCAAGAAATGCATACATCCATTTACCCAAGCAAATAACTTAGGTTTCCACTAATCTTTCAACAAATATTACAACCCTAGAATCATAATTCTAGTAATACTTAAATGTTTTCCCAAAGGATCATACTAAACCCTTATGAAATGTATTTTCCCAAGGCTCACACAAAACCTCACTCAATCATAATCCCTTCCTATCTCTCAAACCCAAGAGAAAAATAAGGATTGAAAATCCAAAAATCCTTTTTGGAATGATTTACAACTCAAGAAAATAAAAAATACATAAATCACACAAAAATGATCGTAATAAGGCAATTAATGATCAAAGATTGATTTCTTAAAATCACACAAAAATGATCGTAATAAGGCAATTAATGATCAAAGATTGATTTCTTACCTTCAATAAGGTTAATCCGCAACAATATATGTTTTTCCTAGTTCAAATGACCATTAGAGATGCGATAAATGCAAAAAAACCATTTTATAATATTTTAAAATAATACTGAAAAAGCTATTTTCAGCAGGCGTATGACCATACATGTAGGTGGTACGATTTACCACAACCTAAAAATTAGGTAGTAGTATTGGTATGCCTGTACCAAACTTACTGCCAAAAATACAAACTTAAAAAGCCTTATGGTAGGCAGTACAAGCCAGAAAGCTTAGTGGTACGACCGTACATACCTTGAAAATTACTCAAACATGTCAAAACTCAAATGAATTGATTGTTAACATTAAAATCCATAATTATAAGACCAACACACTTTATTAATAGTATCAACATGATTTGTTAACATTAAAACTAGGATCAAGGACCCCAAAGGTCTAACAATTGCTATTTATTTTACTGAATATACAATAAAAAATATTTTAGGGAGGTATACCACTAATATTACTTGATATATATCCAAACTCTGGATTGATCCACATCTACCATAAGCAAAAGAATTCAAATCTAGGTAAGAATTCAAATTTATGTTATATATACTTTTTATGCAAAATTTTTAATTTACAAAATAATAAACTCATTTATTACTATAATAATTAGATAATATTTGATATTAATTATTTTAATAATATATAAATGTAGATTTCTTTGCATGTCTTGATCATCATTAGAGAGAATTACCTAGATTTCATCTTGATAAAGTCATTCTATTTTCAATGTCAAAACTATTAATGATATGGTTAAGTGCTTAGAGGTAGAAACTTGAAGTATACTCAAGTTCACAATTATAGTTATATGTATATCTTGTAGGATTTAAAGTATATTTTTCACAGGAAGCAACTTTTAGATTATTGCAAAAATAATAGATTTAGAATTACAAAGAGGATGAACATTTCAAAGTTATAAAAGATGTTTAAAAAAGGCTCATATAATTAATGTTAAATATTTTTATAGTAAATATGACCCCCATTATGAACATTCACTTAGTTATAGGTAAGAATTATTATGAGTAGATGAGTTATAATATAATAATATATATCATTATTTAATAAAAGAATTGTTATGTTTCATATATAAACTTGAAGTCAGAGTAATCGATGAAACTATATTCATTTTTTTTAATATTTAGGATTGCAAAGCTATACAACTTATTGGAAAATCTGCGACTAATTAAGAAAAAGTTTGTTAAGGTATATTTTCATATTTTCACTTAGAATTTATGACTCAAAATTTAATATGATGTATACAAAAAAAATATGCAATACTAAAAACAATTATTGATTGCAAAAATAGACAATTTCATGCACATTAAAATTATTTTCAATTTTCAAGTTTTATATGCAATACATATTACAAGTATATTAGCTGATTTTATCTATTTTTTAAACAAATCAATTAGCCTATTAAACATTTTTTTAAAAGAAAAACCTTATAATAACCATGCTTCTCATGGTCACTTCCTAATTCTCTCTATCCCTCTTCTTCACAAAATCTCCAAATCATAACTTATCTTTCTACCATCATTTTTGTATTTATTATTAAAATCCAAAATAGCAACTCATATAATATCTCATATTAGTTCACTTACTCATAATAATTTGATCTTTTTACGTTACTTCATGTCATAATTTTCACATATTTCATCCATTTCTTCATATTCAAGGCTTTCGCTCACAAACAAGTATTGTTCATTAAATTTATTTTTTATTTTATTATTTCAATTAATCCACCATTTGATTATGATGGATAATGATGTTGTTAACTAATTTTTCCTTACTTTAGTCCTTTTTAACATGACTTACAAGTTTTATCTTTAAACAATCATATTTTTATGTAAATATATTGTATTTTCCATATATATATTGTATATTACACTTGTCCCTTACATCATTTTGCATATTTCGACCCTTTTAGCTATAGAATTTTATATTTTTTATTATAATTCTTTGTTTCATGAATGTTGTTCTCAATCTTTGTCTTATTCTCATCTAACTTTGTGCATAAACTCATTAGCTCATACATATATTGGCTAAATATGCATGTTTGTGCATAATTTTATAATTTTCATGCAATACGACTTGACTTGACTTGACTCATACATATAATTTTCATAATTTTATATATTGGCTCATACATATAATTTTCATGTGAAAGGCAACATGACTTGAGTTAGGCTTGCATAAAATCAATTTTTAGAGGAATGAATGACATGAGTCATGTTATATCCAATATGACTTATGTCATGTCTAACATGAGTCATGTTGGCTTCGAATTTACATAATTAATTGAAAATATGGTGAATACAAGTTGTGTTAAGGGCAACATGACACGACTCGTGTTAGACTCAGCTAATTCATATTCCACCCCTTAAAGTTGTACATGACTTATGTCGAGTGTAATATGACTCATGTTAGGTTTGTTAATTTCAATTTCACATGTATTTTCTCTTTAAATTTGAGCCATTAGATTATGATTTGAAAAGTTTAGATTAAATACACAAAAATAAGTTTTTCTTATCAATTTTTATGATATTTTTTTGGCAATTTTTGGTGAAACATCATCTTCATCCTTTTGATTTTAGTTTTTCTCTTTGTTCTTGTAGAGAAGTTTTTAGGTTACTTAGATTTAACTCTTTATCTAATATTACTTTCAATTCGTCTTATTCTAGTAACTTTGCAATTCAAGAAGGATAGTGAATTGATGAAGAGATGCAATGATGAAGGTATGCAATTAAAATCTAGAAGAAAGTTATTGAAGTAAGAAGACTCTTATTCACTTATTTTAGTTCAAAGCTATAATTGTATTTTCCTTTAGAACTCTTTTAGTTCTTAACTTACTTTACTTTTCTATGTTCAAGTAAACTTTTTGTTAGGGTTGAGACTTAATGCGTATAAATATTATGTTACTATTTATCTAGTAAATCTACTTAAGGTTTATCATGTACTTGTATTGCTTTATTTGATTATGAGAATTTTTATGTTAATAGGGCTAATTAACTTATCAATTATTTAATAGATTAGTTAATTGCTTTGGAAAAAAAATTAGCTAATTATAATGAATATAAGGACATTATTTAGTTAATTACCTAAATGTATGAGTTAATTAAGTAGAGACATTAGTACTAAAGATTATGCTTATTCATTAAAATCAACCTAACATTACGAAAGTATATGTCACTTAATTTTGATAAGTAGTCTTGCCTTTGAAAAAATAGTTGATTATATTTAGTCACTTTTTTAATAAACCAATTGAATGATTACTAGTTAAGTTAAATTGCATTCTCCTAAGTATTGTCTCAATCTTAACATTTGTTATTAATATAATTGTTTGGAAGTATTTTACTTGATCTAGTTTGAATTCCTTTTCGTTAATTTATCATGCGTATGTCACACCCGTAGTTGAGACCCTAGTAGTTTGTACGCTCGGATACGGGTAGAGGTTTGTATGCGTATGTAATTTGTTATGCTTTGATGAGGTGTATACGTGTATATATGTATGTATGCTTGTATTTGTGATGGTATGTTGTGACACTGTTGCCTTATTGGGAAGTGTGACTTCTCGGTTGGATGAGGAACAGTGAGTGTGATGTGTTAGGATTGGGTTAGAAGTGTATTTT
>CANYBF011835414.1:0-14217 GCA_948192965.1 Dalechampia spathulata | reverse complement strand
TTTATTTCCTAGTTTTCAAAGTTAATTCAATTGGATTAATAGAAACAAACTAGGTGGCGACTCCACACATATCCCGTTTTCTCAAAAGTTAAAACCTGTAAAAACCGGAAAAGCCGAGAAACGGATACGTACGCTCACAACCATGCTGAAGGTCAATGCTACAGAGAAAGGCAAGGCAAAGTTGTTCGAGGATGGTACGAGTCAGTCAATTGGCGATACTGATGAGATTATTGAGCAGACTGATGACATTGATGAGCTAAATTTGTCTTTTATTTTTGAAGATGATGTAACCCTGAACAAAATTAATGCAATGAGATCAGACTTTGTTTACTTGTATGACCTTTATTTTGATTCCAGCATGCATACACATCATAATGACATGAGCATATTTGATATCAATGCTGCATCCACATATGCATTTAATTTGGGTACTGAAAAAGATCCTCGATTAATCAATTTGTCCGACACCTTGGCTGTCAATGAGCAAAAAGAAATTGAATCAGTACTAAAAAGATATGAAAGGGCTTTTGCTTGGTCATACAAAGACATGCCAGGGGTTGATAGACAGATTGCAGAGCACCGAATTCTGACATTCCCCGAGATCAGACCAGTGAAGCAGAAGTTGAGACATCTCAGACCTGAATGGGCATAAAAGGTGAAGGATGACATCACCAAACAGATTGCTGCTAATTTTCTTGAGGTGGTTGAGTATCCTACATGGCTTGCCAATGTTGTGCCGGTGGCAAAGAAGGATGGGAGAGTCCGAGTATGTGTGGATTATAGAGATCTGAACAAAGCATCACCAAAGGATGATTTCCCACTACCACATATTGATGTTCTGATAGATAGTGCAGCGGCCAGTGCCATGCAATCATTCACAGACGGGTTTTCCGGGTACAACCAGATCTTGATGGCGACTGTTGACAAGATCAAGACTGCCTTCATTACAGAGTGGGGGACGTACTGTTACAGGGTAATGCCCTTCGGCTTGAACAACACTGGTGCCACTTATCAGCGAGCAGCTACCACTCTACTGCATGATATGATTCATAAGGAGGTGGAGGTATATGTCAACAATATGATGGTCAAATCTCTGACTCAGGAGTCTCATGCTGTAGTGCTCAACAAGTTCCTCACTAGAGCTGAGAAGTATAACCTGAGACTGAACCCGAAGAAGTCTGTATTTGGGGTGACATCTGGAAAGCTGTTGGGTCATATGGTTAGTAACAGGGGAATTGAAGTCGATCCCGACAAAATCAAAGCCATTCAGGAAATGCCAACTCCTAAAACTGAGAAAGAGGTACGGGGATTTCTGGGAAAAATACAATATATCAGTCGGTTCATTGCAAAGCTCACCACAGTCTGTGAGCCCATTTTCAAGCTTCTAAGAAAGAAATAGTCGGTTGTGTGGGATGAAAACTGCCAGAAAGCCTTTGAAGCAATCAAAAAGTATCTGATAATGCCTCCAATCTTACAGGCGCCAAAAGCTGGTATTCCTCTGATCCTGTATCTAGTAATTGAAGAATCATCTCTGGGGGCAATGATGGTCCAGGAGGATGAGGTCGGTATTGAACATTCGGTCTATTATCTAAGCAAAAAGCTCTTAGAATCTGAGATGAAATACAATCAGGTCGAGAAGTTGTGCTGGCCATGGTATGGGTCACTCGGAGATTGAGAAATTACTTTCAGAGCTATAAAGTTCGGGTTGTAACTAAGGATGACCCAATGCACTATCTGTATAATGCGCCATCACTGGTGGGGAAGTTGGCAAAGTGGTTGGTTTTGCTGTCTGAATTTGATATTGAGTATGTACCAAAGAGAGTAATTAAAGGTCGAGCAATAGTGGAATTCCTGGCACTACAACCTGTTGAGGGAACGGATTATTGGAAACTCGAATTTCTTGATGAGCATTTGGACATGATTATGCTAAACGACTGGAAGATGTATTTTGATGGAGCTATAAACAGACAAGGTGTTGGGGTTGGTGTAATATTGGTTACTCCCTCGGGCAAGATCATTCCTATAGCAATGAAATTGGAGTTTCCAATTACCAATAATATGGTGGAGTACGAAGCATGTATCCATGGTATTAAAGCCCTGATAGCACTGAAAGTTAGAGAAGTTGAGATTTATGGTGATTCGCTGCTAGTCGTACAGTAGACTAAAGCTGAGTGGGAAGTTAAGGAAGAGCGCTTAAAGCCTTACTCGATTTACTTGAAGGGTTTACTTTCGATGTTTACTCAATATCAGTTCATTTATTTGCCACGGGGTGAAAATCAAATGGTTGATGCACTTGCAACACTGGCATCTGTATAGGAAGGTCCTAAAGAGTCTCTGATGAGACCACTGTCTCTGACAACATCCAGAGCCCCATGCCACTCACATCCGGTGGTGATGGTGACTAAAGCATGTGAAAATGAGTGGTATGTGGATATTCTGAATTTTTTGAAAGAGGGAATTTACCTTGAAGGTGCCTCAAAGATCGATCAGAAGACAATTCGATGGCTGGCTTCTCAGTATTTGTTATTCGATGATGATCTATATCGGAGAACGGTGGATGGACAATACTTGCGTTGTACTACAAAGTCAGAAGCACAGTAGTTTATAGAAGATGTTCATGGCGGTCTATGTGGTGCTCACATGAACGGGTACATTCTGTCCAAAAAGATCCTGAGACAGGGTTTTTACTGGACTACCATTTAATCTGACTGTATTAAGTTTGTAAGGCACTGTAAAGAATGCCAGGTTCATGGAGATCTTAAGCATATGCCTCCGACTGAGCTGCAGAGTCTGACCTCGCCATGGCCTTTCTCAGCTTGGGGAATTTAAATCATTGGCGAAATACATCCTCATGCTTCTAATGGGCATCGTTTCATAGTTGTTGCCATTGACTACTTTTCCAAGTGGGTGGAAGTAGCTTCATTTAATAAGCTTGGGGCGGAGCAGATGGCTCGGTTTATTGAAAAGGACATCATCTGTAGGTATGTTGTGCCTCATCATGTTGTGACTGATAATGGGGTGCAATTTCAGGGCAGGACTTATGACTTATTGACTGCATACGGGATTGAACATCATAAGTCTTCTCCTTATCGTCTGCAGGCTAATGGTGCTGTAGAAGCCGCGAATAAAAATTTAAAGAAAATTTTGGCAAAGATGTTGCAGAATTATCGGGACTGGTCTGAAAAGTTACCACTAGCACTCTAGGGGTACAGAATGACAGCAAGGATGTCAACGGGAATGACTCCTTATTCTCTGGTGTATGGTATGGAAGCTGTCTTGCCAGTTGAACTTGAAATGAAGAGTCTCAGAGTTGCTTTGGAAGTTGAGATTCCTGAATTTGAATGGCGCAGAGAGAGATATGAACAGTTGGCCATAATAGATGAACAGAGACTTCGAGCTCTCTTTCATATGTAACTGTATCAGAAGCGTATAGCCCGGGCATTCAATAAGAAACTGCGCCCACAATTACTGAAAGAGGGTGATTTGGTGTTGAAGCAGTGCAGAACAGCAATCTCTGATCCTCGTGGAAAGTTCCGTCCAAACTGGGAAGGTCCTTTCGTTGTCAAGAAAATTCTATCTAAAGGTGCTATGAAGCTTACTGATATGGATGGCAATGAGTTCTCAGAACCAATCAATAGGGATCGGTTGAAGATCTTTCATGTCTAACCCACTGAGGTCTACTTGGGTTCTCAGGCAGAAGTTAGAGCAAAAGAAAAAGAGAAAGCCCGCTGAGCTAAAAACCCAAAAATGGACAGTTCAGACAAAAGTTAGGGCAGAGAGTCAGGTTGATTAATGAGAAAACCGTTTATGGCTGATTAATCACGATGGTCAAGGTGTTGGACATGAACAGTGCTCATTTTAAATGTATATGAAAATGCAATATGATCATCTCATATGTTAATGCCATTATGGTTTGTATGCAAGTTTGAATTCGAATATAAGTTCATTCATTTAATCAAAGTTCTAATAGCTTTGTCATTATAAGTAAATACTAGTCCTGATTTCTTTCTCTGTAGTACAGTTCTCTATGATAAGTTTCTCGAACATTGGAATTAGACTCTTGCAACAACATCGCTATCCATTGGCAGTAAGCGCTAGAAACTCTAGATGAAGCTGAGTTAAGTTACAAGGCTATTTCTCTGCATGCCCATATTTGCACCAGATGATCTAGGAATCTCTGTGTCATGCCTGATCCTTCAAATATAGGTAATCTGGCAGGGATGAGTTGCGAAGACCCGTACTGCCTGCATAAACATGAAGGCGTGTAGAATGAGCATCTGAAGAGGCCTACCAATGGCACACAGTCTGCGTAGGTGGATACTGTGACACGCTCTATCTACCACCAGGGGCACATCCACCTAACTCTGTCACTCTTCATCTCGGAGATATGATCAAGCCAATCTGTTGTACTGGAACTCGGTTGCCCAGGGGATAACAGTCATCGTGACCGGAAGCTACGGGGCGTATACCGGTTTAGCCTGCCTGAAGGGATCTCTAGTAATCCTAACTTTTCCTGTAACTAGATCTGAAAAAGAAAAAAAAAAGAAGAAAAAAAGAAAAAAAAGGAAAAAAGAAAAAAGTAAGAAAAAAAGTAAAAAGAAAAAAAAAGAAGCTCGTTGAGTTAAAAACCCGAAAGGGCGACTCAGGAAAAAATTAGAGCGACTCATTGAATTGAAAACCCCAAGGGGGGTAGTTCAGGCAAAAGTTAGAGTCTTAATAAAAATAATAAAACCCGATGGGTCGAAAACCTCACACGAGGCGACTCATGTAAAAGTTAGGGCATAAAATTCTTTCTTCTAAGTTGAAAACCTGTAAAGGCGGCTTAGAATTTGTACCTGAAGAAGCAGGGGACTACCTCCTGAAAGATCTCCACCAGTGCGTCGCATCTTGTCCAAACCAATTAGTGTCTCTGCTAGAATCAGTGGGTATGGATCACGACCCTCAGTCATTTGAGCTAAAATGGATAGTACTCGGCAATGCACGTTGCCTCCAGAATGTGTCAGTAAATATTGGCTCAGTATACAGAACTAAATAACTCGGACCCATCCGGGGCTAGAAGGGTCCTTCCCCTAGCATGTCTCGATAATGCTAGTAGAGATGAGCTCCTGACTCGATGATAGATATGAACAGGCAACTCTCGGTGGTAAGTTGAACAGAGAAATCATCTGTAGTATGGTGTCAGTCTCCAAAATATGAGGAACTACAAGTGGCATGTGGTCCAATGGGTGTCCTCCCATGATGGCCCTGAACTCCTCTAGTAAAGGACACATCTCGAAGTCCTGTGTCCGGAAGACGTGATCAGCAGGATCCCAGAGGCAAGAAGCAGCCCTTAGTAAGTCATGATCTATCCTCACGTGACGGTAAGCACTCATAGCATATAGCCCGAAAGACTCTAGTTTCTTCCATTCAGGTGCAGTTAACCCAACCAGGAAGACATCCAGTGGATTTGTCAACTGGGGGATGGTGGTTAATGCAGATGGTGAGGAATGCAGGGTCCTTTTCCCCAGTACAGACTCAGAACTGTAATCTATGGCTTGTCCAAAACGACAAGATTTTAGATTAGGTTTGCATTCATTAATACATGCATTCATGCATTCATGTGAAATTTCTGAATAGGTATCAAAATAAAGGCAGATGAAAGTCAATTGAAGTCATTAAATAAACAGTTTGTTTTGCCTCAAAAATCCCGAGACAGTAGAAGTGCAAAAATAAAAGAAAAAACAACTACAGGGCTAAATGTTATCATCGGATCCGAGGCCCATGTCAGCTCGTAGGATGGCTACCTCTCGTTCTAATCGATCGATATCTGCTCGGGCATTCACCATCTCTGTCTCATGCTCAGCATGGACCCTCGCCAGCTTGGCCACGTGCTGAGTCCTCACGTCATGGACAGCATGATGATGCTCATGGCTGCTTCTACTCCAGCCTACCCTGAAACTCTCCATCTGGTAGACGAATCTCTCATGATCAGCTCGTGGAACCTGTGGGCAAACAAAGTCAAAATCTGTGGGAATTTGAGCAAATTTAGAAAGATTAAGTCAAGGACATACCAGGGTACAGTCTGCTGGAGTGAACTCCACTAGAAACGAAGGGAACAGTCTCGCCACATGAATGTAGTCGCTGAGGTCCTTGGCAGTTTAAAGCACCTGGAAGGTAGGTAGTGTCGTCTATGGGCTGAGATGTCATCTGCCTCACCCGATTTGCCTCTTAGATGGACTCTCTGAGTGGTGGCTGTCGAGCTCGAGGGTCTAGGACCCCCGATAGCAGATGAGGAACCGGATGCAGGAGCCTGAGCCTGCGGATCTACCCTCACATGTGACATCAGATGCGTCCGGACGAACTGAGGGTAGTCCGCATCCTCCGTCAGGGCATCGGAGGGCTGACCTGCCATAGCGGCTCCCAAATCTCTCTGAAAGAGATGGACACCCAAGAAGATGTCTACTGGAGGATCAGCTGGGATCCTACGGGCTGCCATGCCCAACTCAAATCCGAGTACTCTCTCCCTGAGATACCACTCTCGAGACTCAGGGGACTCCATTAGTAGTCGAAGCCTGTCCTTCGCCCAAGCAGCAATCATGATGTTTGGGAGTCTATCCTCCTCCCACAGCCATGAAAAGTGGATCTAAAATCAGAACAATAGGTAATTATCAGAAATCGAATTGAAATTCCAAACTAAACTTTTGTTTTATGATTGTAGGTACATTTACCACATCTTCTGTGAGAGCACTCAGTCTGGCTCGATGACGGTCCAAGTCTCTGACCGCACCAGCTTGAGGTCCAAACCAGGCACTGATTGCTAGAAAGAGGAGATCACCCTCTCTCATGTCAGCAGGTCCCTCACAGAAATGAGTCCTGTAAGCATACAGCTGCAAATAAATTCAAGAGTCAGAAAAGTGTCAGTTAAAACTAGGAAAGAGAATTGGTCAGATAAGGAATTTATTCGTGTACCTTGATGATGGGCCAGAATCCCAACAGCTGACTATGACCTCGGCTGATCCGGTCGAATCCCCATACCCTGTCCAAGTCTCGAAGCGCTGGGAGGAATCCCAGATGAGCTGTAGCACCCGACTCTGAGAATAGGTAACTGCCCAGAAAATACATCAGAAAGCTCCGGGCATACTGGTCCTCCGCTATCCTGTCCGTGGGCTGCTGTCCTCTCCAATGATGATGGAGAATCTCGTAGCTGATCCTCCTATCTCCTCTAGGCTGTGGAGCCACTCCGAGCAGCTCCTTGATGAGAGCCCTGTCGCATATGGAGATATCCCTCATAGGTAGCTCGGCTCCGATACATGACACACCCGTCATCGCTGTGAAGATAGACGGGGTGATGGTGAACTCCCCAACTAGAAGGTGGAAAGTATGGGTCATGTCCCACCATCTCTTTAGCATAGCAGTCAGCACGGACAATATACTGCGGGTCTCCCCATCGATAAAGTAGCCAAGCAAAGGGGCGAATCCTGTAGCGTCCACCCTTTCTCTAACAGCCGCTGGAAGCTCTCTGTACCAGTGACTGACACCGGAAAAGTTCCCGATCATGGAAATAGCTCCTCGAGACTATGTTCAACAAAGACATTCGATAAGTATTCTGACTAATTCTATTCCTAAAATTTGTATGTCCTAAGAATGTTTCTATTGTTCATTCCCTAAATTTGTTCATGCATTGAAAATTTTAATTGAATAAATCAAAAGGTTGGGATTAGGAGGTTTACCGATCTACTTGCCCGCTGGGACAAGTGTGACTCAGGGTTCAACAGTAGTGGGACCTGCTCGCCTCGCGTCAGTCCATAGTGTGGAGTCTCCGCACCTCTGTATCTCGAGGACTCACATGGTCATGGTCGGCCATAATAACAGTACTATAATCTAAAAAATTTGACCTAGAAGTGTTTAGGAGAGTTTTTGAAGTCTGAATTTATATGAAATGAAGTTGAAATGTGATTTTTTTGCTTAAATAGCCAACATACCCGTTCAGGTATCTTTGGTGCCGATTTGGGTATACAACTTACCTGTACGGGTATGTTGTTTACCCGTTTCGCTGCCTAACATACCCGTTCGGGTATGTTGCTGTATTTGATTTTTTCTTGCCTGTTTTGAGTGTTTTCAAGAAGCTGGGCAGTTCCAGGGATCCTCGGATGATTCCCCAGCTCTCCATGAGCTCTGAATCCTCAGTTTATGAGAAAATTATGATCGCTTTCTGCCAGTTCTACAATTCTGATCTCTGACTTCTGTGTTCTGAAAAGGTAGCCACAATTGTTTTCTTTTCGAATTTCTAATGTTTTCTGATACAGGTTGGTCAAGGTACGTCTGCCCCTACGCAACTTTCATGGTTGATAGGACGTGCCGCTCCTATACAACTTTCTCTCGCTAGATCATGACTGTCTAGGAGAAATTTACAGCGTACAGGTTGGTCAGGGTGAGGCTGCCCCTATGCAACTTTACAGGTTGGTCTGGATGAGTTTGGCTCCAATGCAACTTTGCTGTCTACAAGTTGGTAAGATAAAAACTACTCTTATGCAACTTATTTTTACTTGTACGAGAGGAGGGAAAAGGTCCTGAATGGTCTTTACCCAGGCACCTACTGTGTTCCTGCTAGGTCATGGCTGCCTAGAGGATCCTCTCATTTCTGACACGGGTTGGTGAGAACAAGTTCTCTCATGCAACTTTCTCGCTAGGTCGTGACCGCCTAGGAGAACACTTATGGCACGAGTTGGTGAGACCATGCTGTCTCATGCAACTTTTCTTGCTAGATCATGATCGTCTAGGAGATCACTATTTTTAATCCCTAGTGGAGATCCAGCAACCCTTTCTGTTCATAGTTAGTAGGACGCGCCGCTCCTATGCAACTTTCTCTCGCTAGATCATGACTATCTATGAGAACATTCTTTTTACAGTTGGTAGGATGAGACTGCTCCTATGCAACTTTCCTTCGTAGTTCATAAGATCATGATTATCTCATGCAGCTTTATTTCTTTTCCCCAGTGGGGTTGTTCTTAGCATTTACTTTTTGTTTTCTAGTTTTGTTTTCTCCGAGTGGATTTTCTCTTTCTTTCTTAATCCCTGTATTCTTCTTCTCTATTCCTGTCTATTCTGGTGCTCCTTATGATTCACGAAGAATTACATGCTTTGAATACATGTAGGTCCTTCTGAATCAGGGGGCAACTGTCACACCCTAAATTTTGAGTCACTCGGATTGATTGGGATGAACCAGGTTTATTCTGTCATTGTCTCGCCTTCATGGGCATCTTGGTTCATCATGGTGCAGTTCAAGGTTCAGTTTAGGGTTGTTTAGGGGCTTTTTTATCATTTTGGCCAAGATACCCATTTGGGTATCTTTGGTGCCAATTCGGGTATGGAACTTACCCGTTTGGGTAAGTTGTTTACCCGAATCGCCCCTTTAGTATACCCGTTCGGGTATGTTCCTCAGGCAGTTATAATTTGAAAAGTTGTTATTTTAGCAGGAGGAAGACTTTTGGCTAGGGTTTTTAGATTTTGATTCTCTCAAATTTGAAAAAGAACGCGATTTTGATTCTCATTTTTAGCTAGAAATTTGATTGGAACTAGTTGCATCTAATTGGAATTAGCTTGGATTTAATTTGGTTTAACAAAATACCTAAAAACCTATGCATTTTGGATTGGATTGAGTTTTGATCTTCTTAAACATTGGATTTTGGATTGGAAAAGCTTCAAGTGCATTGGAGAATCAACAAAAGTAACTTTCTTTTACTTTTAGCTTGTTATTTGTTTGGTTTTAGTTGACTTTTCATTGAGTTTGATTCATTTTTGATTCATTTTGTTAATTAAAATGTGAAATAATTTGAGTTTCGTGCATGATAGTATATGTAAGAGATTCGGAATTGCTTTAAAATTGATTTGTGACACTTTGTGTATGATCATACCCGTTTGGGTAAGATCATCACACAAACATACCTGTTCGGGTATGATCATGCACAAGCATACCCGTTCGGGTATGATCATAGTATGCCAAATATGTTCTCATTTTGTCGAGTTTTGCTTGCTTTATTTCATGCCTTTTGATGTAATTTGCATGTTAAGATCATGTGTTTAGCCTATGGTTTTGATAGTTTGAATGTCAATGTTGTTTATGTGTTTAGCTTATGGTTTTGATAGTTTGAATGTCAATGTAGTTTGCATGATTACGTTATGGTTTTGGTAGTTTGAATGATGATGTTGTTTGTATGATTACATGTTGTTTTGATTTTGTGTATAGTGTTTGTGTTTGTGCATTTGTTCCTTTTTACGCTCTTGTTGTGAGTTTTGAAGGAATGATTTGGTGAATTCGAGTTTATGGATTGGAGTGTGGACTCGGGGGTCAATCAAGACCTAAATTCAGTGGATCCTGAGGAGGCGGTCGTACGCGGATTCCGAAGTTCATTGAGATTCTTTGTTGTATTTCATTTGTTTCATTTTTGGTCGGGTTGTATTAAATACCTGAGTTTGGCTTTATTTTCTTACTTTTATTTCCTTTTTTGTGTTTTATATTTCTACTTTATTTTTGCTTTACCGCTTTCATACATGCTATATGCCTTGTGCTTCCTTGTGCCATGAAACCGGACTTAAATCAACTTCAACCTAATTACGTGTGTTTTGGCTTTCATTAAAACCGGACAAAGTGAATATGATAATACGGAATACAAATAAAATTGAAATGCCGAACCCAACTCTGAAGAAATTCGGACTGCTTTCCTCCACAGGAAGGCTCGGGTTTAATTTCCCGACTTGTTTAGTTACTCAATTGAGTTGGCTAGATAAGCCGGGTGGCGACTCCACGTTAATTTTCTTGACACGATTTTTCTAGGTCCCGTATGCTAACTAGGGATCTATACTTTGAGAGCGAACACCACGGCATTTCACGCCGAACAGCATGTAGTACCCTCACGTCCGAGGTGTGCTATTCTCACAGGAACCCTTTTCCCATGATTATAGTAGAGACCATCATCGGTCTGGATAAAGTGAAGCGTGGATAGTCTGAGCGCTTCAGTGGTAGTTTGCTTCTTCTACAGGTGAGATATCTAAGCCGCCTTTACAGGTTTTCAACTTAAAAAGTTTCACATTTTTGCCCTAGCTTTTGCATGAGTTGCCTTTGGTAAGGTTTTCGGCTCACCGGGCTTTTGCTTTTGTTTCAGACCCTAATTTTTGCCTGAGTTGCCCCCTTGGGTTTTCAGCTCAGTGGGTTGCTCTTACTTTTGCCTGAGCAGCCTTTTGCAAGGTTTTCAACTCAGCGAGCTTTGTTTTTCTTTTCTTTTATTTTATTTTGTTATAGATCTAGCTTTAGGAGAAGCTCGAAATTCTGGCACCACCAGCGGGTGACCCACAGAGATACCTTCCTTATAGCCACATGCGGAGGGGCTATGCCTTTAGCAAGGCAAGAAGGATATCGTTCCAAAATTGGATTGAATGGATGGGGACTCGACCCGAGAGCGAGATCAGGTGGAGTTGTCCTTAGTGGCGCATACAGCATGTGATTGTGATGGCTTACATTGATTGCATCCTGCTGCCGAGATTCAGGCATTGTACACACTACAGTCCCGTTAGGGTTTATCGTCAGTACGGTCAGTGGCAGACCATTCCCCAGCTGATGGAGTTTGAGGGAGGCAGGCTGGTGCCTCGCTTCGTGGAGCATGTGGAGAGGACCTGGCCTCACCGCCGGATAGCGCTGGTGGAGACTCCCGAAGCTGGATCTGCCATGGATGATGAGTACAAGCTATGGGTCATGTGCCACACCAGAGTCCTGTACTTTACAATACGTTGTTATGCAATAACATAGCATGTAATATAGCACTTCGTGTTTGAAACGAGTATTACTTATGGCTAAGTTTATAAACATGTGCTTCATTTTGCATTAATGAGATTAAAACATTTACATGAAAATGTTAATACCAACACAGAAGTTCCAGATGCGCATTCAACTTAACCTCTGTTATTGACCAGCCTCGTGTGAGATTTTCTGATCAACTATTTTAAAGCTCTCCTTTTGTTTCTGAAAGCTCTAACTTTTGCATGAGTCATCCATGCGGATTTTCAACTCATCGAGCGAATGTTTTCTTTTACCTTAATTTTTGCATGAGCTGCCTATGTAGGTTTTTAACTCACTAGGCTTTTTATTTTATTTTACTTTTTCTTTTACCCTTTGCTCTAGACAAAATACTTTTTCAGTCGGTCAAGGTTGACAGGTTCTGAGAATTCATTACCTTCCAAATCTGAGATGCAAACAGCGCCTTTGGAGAGGATCTTTTTAACTAAGAATGGGCCTTCCCAGTTAAGCCTGAATTTTCCACGTGGATCCCAAATAGCCAATCTAACTTGCTTCAGAACTAGATCACCCTCTTGTATGGTCACAAGTTTAATCTTCTTATTGAATGCATTAGACATGCGCTTCTTGTAAAGCTGTAGGTGATAGAGAGCCTGCAATCGCCTCTCATCAATAGTGGCCAGCTGTTCGTATCTGGCTCTTTTCCACTCAGCTTCTAGCAACTATGCTTCCAGAATAACCTAAAGTGACTTCAGTTCCACTTCGATTGGCAATACAGCTTCTGTCCTGTAAACCAGAGAATAAGGAGTAGCACCCGTAGGACTTCTTATAGTGGTTCTGTAACCCCATAAAGCAAATGGTAGTTGTTCGTGCCAGTCCCTATAAGTCCATACTGTCTTAGCTAAGATGCGCTTCATCGTCTTATTGGCTGCTTTGATTGCCCCATTGGCTTGAGGGTGATAAGGAGAGGATCGATGGTGCTCAATCCCATATTTTTCCAGCAAGTCTGCAACTTGGGCCTGAAACTGTACTCCATTGTCTGACACCAGGTGGTGCCGCACCCCATATCGGCATATGAGATTCTTCTCTATAAACTTGGCAACCTGTTTTGCCCCTAGTTTACCGTAGGATTCAGCTTCTAACCACTTAGAGAAGTAGTCAATAGCTACCAGTATGTACCGATGTCCATTAGATGCGTTAGGATGGATCTCCCCCATGATGTCAATTCCCCAAGCTGAGAATGGCCAGGGCATCATCAAATTCTGCAATTCGACTGGTGACAAGTGACTCAGGTCTCCATGAATCTGGCATTCATGGCATCTCTGTACAAATTGTATACAGTCTATTTCCATAGTGAGCCAGAAGTACCCTTGGTATAGGATCTTTCTATAAAGTGCGAATCCATGCATGTAGGGCCCGCATACACCAGCGTGTATCGTCTCCATAACAGACTCAATCTCTCTTTCTGATATGCATTGAAGCTGGAGCCCATCTGTCATTCTTCTGTAGAGAACACCTTGATGCTAGGTAAAGTTGGCTGCTAGTCTGCGTAGAGCTAGCTTATCAGTTCTATTGGCTTCCTCTGGATAAGTACTAGTTTTTAGGAAGTTCATGATATCAGCATACCATGGGGTCTCATCCGATGAGTCTAGCGTCATAACCCGTTCCCCAAAATAGTAAGGGATCTTTGACTGCTCGATGAACACAGGTTGAATCTGACTCTGTGGTTGCTCATAGACTGAAGCTAGTGTGGCTAAAGCATCAGCCATCTAATTCTCCTCATGTGGCACGTGAATAAATTGGCAGGAGCTGAAATTACAGACCATGAGCTTCATGTATTCAGCGTAAGGTTTGAGCCTTTCCTTTTTAACTTCCCACTCAGCCGTGGATTGGTGAATGACTAGCATCAAATCACCAAATATCTGCACATCTGGGGCACTAACCATTAGCAATGCTTCTAACCCAAAGAGACATGCTTCATACTCAGCCATATTGTTGGTAACTGAGAAGCTCAGCCGCTTTGAGAGCATAATTAGTTCACCCTCAGGAGTGATTAGCACAACTCCTATACCTGCGCCCCTTTTATTGACCGCACCGTCAAAGTGCAACTGCTATTTCTGGACATCAACTGCCCCAAGTGCTCATCTAGGAAGTCTAGTTCAAAAGTCTCAGAGTCATCCATCGGCCTGGATGCTAAGAACTCAGCAATTGCTCTGCCTTTGATCACTTTTGTAGTGACATACTGCACATCAAACTCTGACAATAGGATCAGCCACCTGGAGAGTTTGCCCACTAGCGAAGGAGCTGCATATAAATACTTCATAGGATCAACCTTGGAGATTGCCTATATCTGGTATGACTAGAAGTAATGCCTGAGTTTCTTGGTAACCCAGACCATAGCCATGCAAAGCTTCTCAACAGTGCTGTATTTGCACTCGGTTGGCAGTAGC
>CANYBF011835341.1:0-36277 GCA_948192965.1 Dalechampia spathulata | reverse complement strand
GAAAATGAAGAAATACGAAGAAATGGGCAGAAATTACCTTGATCCGGCCGAGTATTCTTGTAGATCTTCACTCTAGGAATGTTTAGGGAGCCTAACTAAGCCAATTAAGTCCCTAGATCCTAAGAAATAAATTAATTAAGTGTTTTAATTAATTTGGGAGGATTTTAGCAGAGGTTTGGCTGCTCTCAGAGTAAATTTCGGGGTCCGAAAAATGTTACCCAATCTCTATATTTATAGAGTGAATTTTTGGGTGGCAATTTTGTAATTTTTGACACGTATTTGCATACATGTGCGCCACATGTAGGGCTATGTGCGTAGCACATAGGCCTATATGCACGCGCATATAGCCTAGAAACCCTTACGTAGGGCCCACTGCGGTCACTTCCGAGATGCGCCCCGAAGCGTATAAGCGTTATTCAACATGAGGAACAACTTTGTAGAAGAAAGTTTTTCCAAATTCGGTCCCGAAAGGGGTCCCGACCAAACGTCTTTACAATGCAACGTGCGTAGCCTATAGGGCTATGCGCTACGCACTTTGCGTTTTTTACCTATGCGCTCCGCCTCGTACGGGAGGAACGGGATGCATGCCATATATCCAGAAAAGTGAAAACGACATTTCGAGAAACTTTACAGTTATAAGTTTTCTCAAATTCGGCCCCGAACATTGAGTTCTTGCTAATGGGCCCGATTTGGGCCCAATAGGTCCATTAAGGCTAAAAAGTGGCATATGGGATGCCGTGGGTCGTGCCTCGCGTAGGCACTAGCAAAAATGTGTTCTACACGTCGAGAACACTTAAATTGATGAATTCGGGCGGTGGGCCCATTTGGGTACTATTCATGATGAATAGTACCCTTATGGGCCCCATAGCATAAAAGGGCCCAGAAAGTGGCAAATAGCATACTAAGCGTTCCGCCCCACCTATGTACTATTCATGATGAATAGTACTCGGGGCGAAAAATGCAATGTTTTGCATTTCAAGCGATTTGCCTTGCGCAGGCAATAGGGAAGGGTCCCACCAGTTCTGAAATGTTCTATACATTAGAACACACAGAGAAAGACACATGGGTCTATATGTACAATCGGGATCGATACCGGGGACTAAATCCTAGCCAAATTAATAAAGATCCAGAATCATACGATGGTGAAAAGTTAGGGTCAACAGTATGATATGTGAAATGACATGACATTAACATGACATGTGAAATGACATAGCATTAACATGACATATGAGATGACATAGCATAAGCATGACATGTGAGATGACATGGCATAAGCATGACATGTGAAATGACATGGCATTGGTATCATATGTGAGATGACATGGCATTAGCATGACATGTGAGATGACATGACATAAGCATTATATGTTACAACATACATCATATAATAATGATAAAATGAGCATAGCAGCATGAATGAAAATGAATAATGGCCCGAAGAAAGGGATTGAGGAAGATAAGGGATACACGATGAAATAAGGCTAAATCATACACGTCGAGCAAAATAAAATAGAAGCCTATTCTATAATAAAGAATCTTTAACAATACAAAAATCTGAGACATTAAGCAACATCTCCTCCACTAGAGAAAAGTCAACCTTGGGCAGCACGAGTCAAAAATGAAAAAGAGATAAATAATCGTTAGTAGTAAATAAAATTTAGGACTAGATTGACCAATTTAATGCCATATGAAATTATAAATCAAGGGTCAAAGTTTTGATAAATGTAATGGTAATAATCATGAAAATGCAATAATAAACACAATTCAGATCATGAAAATCATAAAAAATGATCAATTTTAAGCAAAATCAATCATTAGCATAATTGGAAGATTCTAAGATCACATGAAGCATCACTTAGAAGCAAATCAACATCCAATTAGGCTAATTATGTCAAGTGAAAAGTAAAATCATAATTAAAATAGCATTAATTGACTAATTAAGCAAAGTAAGATAATCTAATGGCAAAATCAAAGGAAATTGATCATGGTACCATAAATTGGAGAATTCTAACATCATTCAAATGTCAATTAGAGATAAATAATTCATCCAATCAAATCTAATCACATCAATAACATCAAATTAACAAATTATATAAGCATTTTACCTAAAAAATCAATTTTAAAGTAAAAATTAATGATGTAGAATCAATGTATGATGAATTCATATCATTAAGGTTCTGTGAAACCTCTAATGCTACTGACAACTTTAGTAAAAATCAAAAAATAAGTGAAATCAGGTAAAAAAATCATGAAAATCTAAGAAATTTAGCAACGATGTGCACCATACATAGATGAATGTATGCAACATAAGGGCTATATGTGGCACACATAGATGGTTGTGTGTAGCACATAACATATAGAATATGAGTAAAAATGCATTTTTAGGCAAAAATACAGAATAAAACATAAATCTCAATGGATTTATGATTATTATAGATCATTCAAGCCATGAATAAGGATTGAATGCTACTATAGCATTCATGATTGAAGCCACTCATTAAAAATAAAGCCAAAAATCACAAACCCATAATGAAATTAAGGAGAAAAGAGAAAAGAATAGGTATTCAATACTCACCAAGTAATTAGCTTTTGAAACCTTGATTCCAAAATATGATTAGGGATTTAAGTAGGATTAACTAGTTTTTAATTCTAAATTAATTACTGAATTAAGTATTTAATTAAGTGAGAATTCAATTTGGTAGAGTTTGGGTAGATTTTATGAATTTTAGACCTCTCTTCCATAAATACAAGGCATATATTTATAAGTAAGGGTCATGGGTTGTCAAAGAATTGATAAACAATGTAGGATTCTGGAATTATAAGCTATATACATAGCACATAGCTAGAAAAAGGCTATATGCATAACTTATAGCAATATATATGCAACATGATGCATTTTTTACCTATATGTGTTGCCTAATGTTCATGCATTAGGATAGGCACCATATGTCAAACAAGCATCATTTGGGGCATAAATGCATGGTATCATATGGAGCATATTAGATTTTCATGGGAAAAGGCTGTTCACCATGCATATGTCCACTAATCATGCGTAACATGTAGCACTATATGCTATATATATCATGAAATGCATGCTATGTGCTCTATCTTCCATAAGAAAAATGTAACGTGCTTTGTATGTCTAGAGAACTCAAGGGAGGTTAAAAGGCATATGCGTAAATCAAGGTTAATATCAAGGACTTGTACCAAGCTAAATCGAAGAAAACCTAAAGTTATAATGTGCAAGTGAAAAGTTAGGGTCAACACTCATTTCCTATAGAATATTACCATTCTACATACAAGTTTTCTTGTAAAAAGATATAAGGTTCAAAAACATACAAACTAAGTGCTTTTATAATAGAAAATGCATATTGAAGCTACATTATTGTTGGCCTTAAAACCATATGATGAGTATGAGCAGCATTACTAGGCTTATGTAAGGCAATAATAGAAGGGGACAAAGTAATACCAACATATAAATTAATAGAAGTAGAAGATAAAGGCGAAAAGGGACTAGTACCAGTAAATCCAAGCAAACATGTGAATCAATAACGATAACAAGCCACAAAATATCTTATGTACCTAAACTCAAAGAAGAAAATAAACTTTTATGAAAAGGAACACATTATCATGAAAGGTGACATATTGAGAAAGATAAATTAAATTGTTAATAGGATTAAATTAATGACATGCAATATATGATAACTTCTAGCCTAAGAAAACATATTAATAAGTATGATAACTAAATTTATTAGCCTTGTAAGGTCATAATAATGGATAAACAACATAACTAAAGGGCTTTGTGTTAAGTAGATGAAGAGCTTTTTAATGAAGTTTAAATTATGAACTATCCTTATTGATATCAAAAGAGGGTTGATGAATAATTTAAGTAACAATCATTTGAAAAGAAAAATGCTAATAATGCAAAGGAACATTGGAGTGACCTAATAGTGAAATTATAATAGATAATAACATGGAATTTAACTTGAGATATATCAACCAATAACACTTAATTCATATGCTAAACCTTTAGGTTTATGAAGATATTCAAATATAGATAAATCATTTTTCTTTAGTTCCTGAAGTTGTATATGTAAATAAAGTTAACAATTTTAAAAGGTAGCACTAAACGCTTTTGCAAGAGTAGACCAAATACCAAAAGATAAGGTTAAATAAATAATAAAAGGAAAAACCTTTTAAGTTAAAGAAGATAAAGGCCAAGGAAGAAGAAGTTAATATTTATGAAGTTTTTAAAGATATACAAAATTAGAGATTTGAGCAGTAACATTATTATGATTAAAAATGAATTGGGGAGGAGAAAGGAGAGAACTGTTATATATTAATTGAGATATTGATAATTAAGAAGGGGTTGAAATTGAGTTTTCTAAGTAAGCTAATTTCTAGGGTTTAGTTTAATAGAAAATGAGTGATTAATAGAGGTAGAAGAAGTAAAGGAGTAAGCGAAGCAATTGCAAGAGGCAAAAAAGTGTTCTATGATAACATGTTGAATAAAATGAATTGCATAAAATAGTTTTATATCATATTAAGCTTGGGTGGTGTGTGGAGTGACACTATTCTTAAGTTTGTTTTCAAAATGGTCATCAATTTTTGATTTATTTCTTTTTAATAGCCAAACTTCAAATTTTTTCAGTGAGAGGTTTTTTATGATTAAATGCACTCGTAGCAGATTGATGGAAGAATATTCCATGATTATTCCCTTCCATAATATGTGTTAAAGGTTGATTGCCATGTAACAAGATGAAATTGACATGTTAGCATGGTGGAATGATGACATGGAAAATCATTTAAAAAATACACTATAATTAATTAACCTAAATTAATTTTACCTTACCTATACTTTATGAATTAAAGTGACTTACCTAACACTATCAGTTTACAAATAAACCTTAAACAATTAGAAAGGAAAGTAGTGACTTGTTTAATAATAATTACTTTACCTTTTATCAATTGAGCATTTAGTTTTAGAAGAAATTAAAAAAATTGGAGGAAGATTCTTGAAGGAGCCGAATCATGATGGGTTCGAATTGGAATGTTAGAGAAGCAAGTAAAATGCCTCCAAAATATTGTAAGTAATTTTGAAATCCAAAAGTTATTAAAGATATTTGGGTTTTAAGATGATATGGTAATGTTTTTTTTATTTTCTTTTATTTTCTTTTGACATGAATTTGTTTTTTTTTTATCATTTTTATAGCTGAAAAATTTGAATATTTTAGTATTTGAATGTATTATGTTAGAGTTGATTATGTAAAGTGAATGAAAAATAAAGTGTTAGATTTTATTGATTGGTATTCTACATATATAATTTCAAACATTGAGATAAAACCATGGTAAAGGAATTGAGGTTAACTAAAATAGGAACATTTTTCTAGTTCTAGTCAAATAAGAAAAGTAGTGATATTGTTGTTAAAATAAGACGTGACCATGAATATGGCTTTAGTTATTAGTGAATCAAGGGTTATTAATGTTTATGTTAGGGTTAGAGTGAGTAAAGTAACAAATGATGTGAATGGGGTTAATGAAGCTAATGTGAACATGGTTGATCAAGATAATGTTAATATGGTTGATCAAGATAAGGTGAATATGGTTGATGAAGTTCATGTGAATATGATTAATGGTGAAGTAGAAGGTGATCTCACTATGGTTGACATTGAAGCTAAAATTAATATGGGTTATATTCAAATAGGACTCGATGCTTATGTAGGTGATGTCAAAGTAGATGATGCAAAAGCAAGTGATGTTGATATAAGTGATGTTCAAGTAGAAGTTGATGTTGATGTAGAAGCAGTTGAAGTAAGAGCAAGTGATGTTGATGCAGGTGATGCATAAAGAGCTTATGTAAAAGCAATTGATGCAAGAGAAAGTGATGTAGAAGATAGTGACTTATATGACTTTGATTACAATTTGAATGGGGATGAGGATAAAGCAAATGATGATTTAGTGTTTGAATGGTATATAGATATAGGCATTGAAATAGATATGAAGGAAATGAGTGAGATAATTGTTGAGGGGGATAGTTTAAATAAGTCATCTTATGAAGCTTTATATCAATTGATTTCATGTTCCAAAAGTGATGAGGATGGATTGAAGCTAAAGTTCCCTAAATATGATCAAGAGATCAATATGAGAAATCCACCTTTTAAGATAGGAATGAAATTTAAAAGCTTTAGCTAGTTCAAGGAAGCAATGAAAATTATAGTATAAAGAATAAGTATAAGATGAACTTTCTACCTAATAACAAAACATGATGCAAGGTTTTTACAAAAAAGATTATCCTTTTACATATAAGCATCTTTAGTGAATAATGATATGTTCACAGTTCCAATCAAGGCTGGGAATCTTTAAGATGAATGCATTAGGGTCATAACACAAGGCATGCTAATGCTAAGTGGATTGCAAAGATGTACTAATAGCAATTTTGAGCTAATCCTTCATGGAAATTGGATGGTATTATTAAAGCTATTAAGAAGGGTGAACGAGTGCAAATTTATAAGTGAAAGGATAGCATGCTAAGTCCATAGCATTGAAAATGATAGATGATGATGAGCAAGAGCAGATTAGGAGGATACAAAATTATAGGTTAAAAATTTTAAAGACTCATCTTGGATCTACCATAAAATTTAAGTGTGATGAGGGGGTGTTTCAAAGCATATATGTTTATTTAGCACCATTAAAAGAAGGGTTTAAGGAAGGATGCAGGCCAATAATTTCTATTGATAAATACTTCTTGAAGGGCTTGTATGGGGGCCAATTACTTTTGGTAGTGGCTATTAATGCAAACAACTCTATCTACCTAGTAGCATGGTGATCATGGCTGTGACGACAGTAGTTTTATTCACTACTTTACTGCAAGTATACAGATTATTGTAGTAGATATTGATCCCACAAGGATTTAGCGATTTATTCACCACTACTTAGATTTCTGGTTTATGTAAGTGAGAATAAGAGATTGGTATTTGGAAGTAGTTAATTGTAAAGACATACAAGTAGAAAGGTAAAAATGGATTTTTGAATAAAAGGTAAAACAATTGATGAGGAACATAGGACTTGAAATCGTCATCGCCAAGCTAGAATAACCATCGTGTGCTTATTACTACCCAAGATATCCTACAACATCAAAAACCCTCTTTCGAGGTGAAATCAACTAAATCTCACTCTAATCTTTAGAATTCCTTAGTCACATTCAGGGTCCTCCAATTAGGGAGACTATCTAACAATCATATAGGAATTAGGAGCATGTAGATCTCTCACACACACCGACCTAACCAGAATGAATAAGCTTTCCACAATTTAACTCTCATTGCAATCATAGAGCATAAGTAATCTGTCAGAAAACTAACCTTTATAATTGAACATCTCTCAATGAATAAGCATTTTATGATCCAACTCTCATTGTAATCATAAAGCAGAGGTTTGTTTCCAAAATCAAACTTTAGAATTAAACATTCATAACAATGTTAATAAAGCATAAACATAAACAGTTATCCCACAAGGGATTCAAAAATCAAATCCTATAATAAGATATCTAGCCACTCATGGCTTACAACAAGAATACAAGAAAAATGAAGAATACCAAGAACAGAAGAAAACCCCAGGCAGCCGACTACCCAGAATCCCGTATATCTTTAGAAGTCAATAGCCCCTTTCTATATATCCTCATTACCAGCTCAACTTCTAGCTTCAAGTGGAGGAGTTCCTTTTTCCTTTTCTTGCCATTTTCTTCTTTCTCTCCCATCATTCTTGAATTAGCTTCCATTATCTCTGAGTGCTCTTTAATGATTTTTATTTTTCTTCTTTTCTGCCCATGACTCTTGACTTGGCTCCCATTATCTCTGAATGCCTTTTTAAGGGTCTTTTGTATTGTTCTCCCATGGATGCCACTGTTCTCGACTTTTACCATTAAGCTTGGACAAAGGAGGGGAAAGAGTTCCATGTAATCTTTTTGCTCTCGCCCTTATGGGCATAATGTCTCTGGATGTGATAGCAGTAACATCTCCCCTATTTTTGCTCTCAGGTTCCTTACCCGACTCCTCTGCTTCAGCCCCTATCGATTGTTTCTTAGTGAGGCTGCTAGACTCTTTGTCTCTCTCTTATCCTCTGGTTATGCTTCTGATTCTGTGGTCATGGCTTCAATAAGCTTTTTGCCTAAAGTATCAATGCCATCATCTACAATTTTTGGTGGTAGCTAGGATTTTTTGAATTACCGTGCAGCTGGTTAGTTCCTTCCAGTATAGACCTTCAGACCGGTGATTTCTGTTTCTACAATGGCCTTGGGCGACGGCATGTATGGATTCGGTCTCTTCATGATTGATGCATCTTCCTCTATTTCAATTGGGTCTCTGCCTACTCTGCATTTCTTGGTCTTAGATCCACTGCCAGAAGAAGCAGCTCTTGTACGCACCATGGTGAAAAGAAATCTTGAGCTAAAAATAGGGAAGAAGAGAAAATGAAATTAGGTTTAAGGATGGAAAGAGTATACTTTGCAGAATAAAAGGGGAAGGAGTTCTAATCGAATTAAAATCCCCAATGCCCAAAACTCACAAGGTTTCCCTCTTTTATTTTAACTCAAATTCGTTTTCCCACTAGACCCAAAAACAATTTTAACCCATCTGTAAAATTTACCCTAAAATGAAAGGTAAAACTCTCTTTAACTGAAGTAACTAAAAAAAAGATAAATTACTACTTACGAATGCCTTATGGGCATAACATGAATTAAAGACGCAGAAGAAACAAAAGAAAAGAAAAAAAAAGCTTGTGAAACACCTTATGGGTATAACGCAATAAAAGAAAATTGTAAAACAAACAAATGAAAACTGGCTAGCTGCCTTATGGGCATAACGCATATCCTAAAAATAGAAACAAATAAATAAAAATAGAAAGAATTAGTTTTGGTTTTTAAAGTCCCAGCTCAACTTTCTGCTCGTTCTACTCGTCCGTAGGTGATGTCAATGTGATCTCACATGTTGAATGAGTGTCAAATCTCTCATAGAATGGCTTGAGACGATGGCCATTAACTTTAAACTGCTTTTTCAAATTGAGGCTCTAAATTTCTACTGCTCCATGAGGAAAAATCTTTTGAACCATAAAAGGTCCTATCCACTTCATCCTCAATTTCCCAGGGAATAAATTCAATCTAGAATTATAGAGCAACACCTTCTGCCCTACATGAAACTCTTTATGCCAAAATCTTTCTATCATGGAGCTTCTATGCCTTATCCTTATAGCTCCCCGTATGGTCATAAGCATTGGTCCATATCTCCTCCAATTCCTGTAATTGTAATTTCCTGTGGACTTCGGTATGCCTACAAGACATCATGTAGTCGCTTGCTCCAGTCTCTCCGATTGGGGCTGACTATCTTTTTGAGAATGAATTTGATCTTTCTATTTGTACTTCAACTTGTCCATTCCCTTGTGGATGATATGTTGTGGTCATACGATGATTAACACCATACTTCCAAAACAAGGCAGCTACTTCTTTATTGCAAAAGTGAGTCCCTTGATCACTAATGAATGCTTTAAGAACTCCAACCCTGCTAAGCATATTGGATTTAATAAAGCTTACAACTATTTTGGCATCATTTGATTTTGTGGCCTTGGCTTTAACCCATTTCAAAGCATAATCTACTAGCACCAAAATGTAAACATTCCCAAATGAAGGTGGGATGGGCCCTATAAAGTCCATACCTCAAACGTCAAAAATTTCACAAATAAGGATTCCTTTTTGGGGAATCTCATGTCTTCTTCCTAAACTTCCAGATTTCTAGCATTTTACACATTATTTACAGAACTGATAGGCATCATGATGCAAGGTAGGCCAATACAACCTACATTCCAAAATTTTCACGATTGTCTTCTTATACCCATAATGGCCTCCACAAGCACTGCTGTGGCAGAAGTGTAGAATGGACTGGATTTCATTCTCAAGTATGCACCTTCAAATCACCTTATCAGTACAATGTCTCCATAGGTATGGATCATCCCAAAAATAATGTTTTACCTGGTTATTAATCTTGTCCTTCTCATGCCTTGTAAGTTCATCGAGAAACTGCTTGGAACATAAAAAATTGACAATGTCAGCATACCAAGGTGATTTCATAATTACACTTAAAGCAATCTCATTAGGGAATTCATTAAAGAAATCATCTGGTTCAATGTTAGGCAATATGCTCAGGTTGTTTGCAACCAAATTCTTGCATCCTTTCTTATCTCGCAGCTTTAAATTGAATTCATGAAGTAGAAGGATTGATTAGATTAAACGTGGTTTGGCCTCCTTCTTTTTTAGCAAATATTTCAAGGCTGCATCATCAGAAAAAAATCAGCATTTTAGTTCCTAATAAATATGACCAAAATTTCTCTAATGCAAACACTACAACATAAAGCCCTTTTTCCGTGGTGGAATAATTAAGCTGGGCATTATTTAGCATCCTAGACGCATAGCTGATCACATGAGGATCCCTCCCATTTCGTTGCCTAAGTACAACCACAACAGTAAAATTGCTGGTATCATACATAATCTTGAATGGTAAATTCCAATTGGGCGGCTGCATAATGGGTGCTGAAATGAGTGCCTCCTTCAATTGGTTAAAAACTACTTTGCATGATTCATCAAAATTAAATTCAGCATCTTTTTGCAATAATCTGCACAAGGGTTATGCTACTTTAGAGAAATCCTTCATGAACCTCCTGTAAAAACATGCATGGCCAAGAAAAGAACAAATCTCCCACATAGTGGTGGGGTAAGGAAAAGATTTAATTATGTCAATTTTTGCTCGATCAACTTCAATGCCTCTTTTTGAAACCACATGGCCCAATATCAAACCTTGCTCAACTATAAAATGGCATTTCTCATAATTGAAAACCATATTCTTCTCAATGCAATGTTGTAAAACTCTAGCTAAATTATCTAAACATTCATTAAATAAATTACCATAAATAGTAAAATCATCCATGAACACTTTGATAGTGTTTTCCATAAAATCTGAAAAAATGCTTACCATGCAACGCTGGAAGGTTACGGGCGCGTTACACAGCCCAAATGGCATTTTGTTGAACGCTAAGGTTCTAAATGGTCATGTGAAGGTCATCTTTTCCTGGTCTTCTGGAGCAACGAGTATTTGGTAGAAACCCATGTAACTATCAAGGCAACAATAATGAGTCCGTCTTGCCAAATGTTCTAACATCTGGCCTAGTCAATAAAAGGTAAAGGAAAATGATCTTTACGAGTTGCTGAATTTAGTTTCCTGTAGTCAATACAAACCCTCCACCCATTTTGGACATGAGTGGGAACTATTTCTCCTTCCTCATTACGGACTACTATTATGCCTATCATTTTGGGCACAATATGCACCGGTCTGACCCATTGGCTATTAGAAATCGGGTATATACTTCATGCGTCTTGCAGCCTTAGGATCTCTTTTTTTACTACCTCCATCATGGCTGGGTTTAGTCTACGTTGGACATCTTGAACTGACTTTTTATTAGGCTCTAGCAAAATCCTGTACATGCGTGTGGACGGGCTTATGCCTTTAATGTCAGCTATGGTCCAACCAATTGCTTCCTTGAATTTTTTAAGAACTCCAACCAAGGCGTTCTCCTCTTGTTCACTCAATTTGTTGGAGATGATCACGGGCAGTATCTCTCCTTTCCCAAAGAAAGCATACTTTAAATGGCTTGGCAGTGGCTTTAACTCTAATTTGGGTGCCTGTAAGGTTGAACGAATCACTTTAGTGTAAGGGTTATTCAAATCAACATTTCATTCAATCTTAGGTTCTTCATTTATTTCGTGAATGGCATTCATCACTTCTTCTTTCAAAAATAACATCTTCTTATAATCTTCAGCATTGTTAAGAGCTATTCCAAGTTCATCTTCTCTATATAATTCAAAAACTTGCTGTACGCATGGCTCGGTAATGCCCATAGCATAGGCATTGAAGACTTATGGATGGTACTTCATAGCATCATACATGTTGAATTTTATCACCTCTCCATCAAATTCCATGGTCAATGTTCCTTCATGGACATCAATCTTTGTTCTATCGATTGTCAGGAAGGGTCTCCCTAACAAGAGATTAAATGACTTTGGAGAAGTTTTGCTATCCATCTGCATGACATAAAAATCTGTAGGAAAAATTAATTTATTAACTTTCACAAGCACATCCTCCAAAACCCCGATTGGGTATATGGTTGACTTGTCTGCCAATTGAATCATAACACATGTCTCCTTTAGTGGACATACATTCAAAGATTCATACACACTTGCGGGCATAATGTTAATTGAGGCTCTTAAATCGCACATGGCGTGTCTTATGCCCATATCACTAATCATAATAGGGATTGTGAAAACTCCATTATCTTTACATTTCGGTGGCACTTTCCTCTTAATTACTATCAAAATGGTTTCACTCATATTCACCTGTTGAAAGCCATTTAATTTGCATTTATTTGGTGCATAAATCTTTAAGAAATTTGACGTACCTGGGTACCTATCTTATGGCCTCAAGCAACGGAATATTGACTTGTACTTTACAGAAGGTCTCTAGAATTTCCTTCTGTTCTTTTTCATGTTTGGTCTTTTTCAATCGCTCAGGAAATGGGTAATGATTAATCACAGGCGAGATTGCCTTCTCATGGTCTTTCGTTTTCTTCTCTTGCTCTCCTTTCTCTCCTTCCTTGCTACCATCAATTTCCAGCTCCTTCTCCTCTTGAGCTTTTGGCTTTTTTTTTTCAGCTGCCTTAGGAAGTGTTCGGCCACTCCTTAGTGTAACAGCATTGACACTTTCTTTGGGGTTAACTTCTGCCTATGACGGAAGTTTTCCTTGTGACTCAATTTTGCTCAAAACTATGGCCATTTGAGACATTTAATTTTCTATATTCTTTATCCTGGTGTCTGTATTTTGCTGATTTTGAGACATAGTTTGCTGGAATTGCTGAACATTCTACTGAAAAGCATGAACATTAGTTACTAAATTTTTCACAACATCTTCTAGAGACATACCTGGAGGCTTTTGTTGGGTCAGCTTCTGCTGAAAATTTAACTATTGGTTGCCATAATGCAGGTTGGGATGGTCTCGCCATCCTGGGTTGTATGTCTTAGAAAACAGGTCATATTTCCTCTAGGGTGGTCCTGGAAATCCTCCAACAGCATTTGCTTATTCCTTGGTTCCCTCCTCCTGAATTGAGGGGCATTGTTCAGTTGCATGGTCTATTTGGGTACAGATTCCACAAACTCTTACTGGTTTCATGTTGGTCGAAAGTTCCTGCACAGCAGATGTAAGCTGTTTAATTTAATTTTCAAGGCTGGAAACATTTACCTCATGGTCCTTTCTAGGCTGTTCTCTTTTGGTGCTAAAGGATTGAGCATTAGCAGCCATTATGTCAATCAGATTACGAGCTTTCTGAGGTGTCTTGTTGGTGCTATAGTTCCTCCACTCGCAGCATCTATCATCTTCCTTTCTATTGGTAATAATCCCTTATAAAAATATTATATCAGGTTCTGCTCTATGATCCAGTGTTGTGGGCACGATGCTCATATTCTTTTGAAACGTTCCCAATAGTCATGAAGATTCTCCATGTCTTTCTGCCGAATGGAACATATATCTTGCCTGATTTGGGCGGCTCTTTTGGCTGGGAAAAATTCATCCAAAAATAATCTGGCCATCTCATTCCATATTGTGACAGTGCCTGAGGGCACATAATATAGCCAATCTTTGGTAGCATCTACAAGAGAAAAAGGAAAAGCTCTATGTTTAATATGTTCAAGGTTTACACCTTACAGCTTCATACCTGTACAAACAATATGAAATTCTTTTAGGTGTTTTGTATGGATCTTCATTCTCTAGGCCCCTAAAAGTTGGCAGTAATTGTATGAGTCCAGATTTGAGTTCAAGGGGTCTTGTTATGTCCTCATAAGTGATACAAAGTGAGGACTAATCTATGGGTGCAACGACCATTTATCTGAGAGTCTGTTCATTCTTATGGCCATAACAACTTCGTTATAGCTCTCGCTATCAGAGTTATCACTGACTGTTTCCTCATGGGCACAAGAACTCTATAAAACTGAGGCAGATTTTCTAAGTTTTACCTCTTTTCTTAATCTTTTTACAATTTTCTTGATTTCTTTATCAAAGCTAAGATTACTTGCAGAAGATCGAGTCATAAAAAAAGAATTAAGAAAATATTAGTTACTGTCCCCGACAACAGTGCCAAAATTTAATCGGTTATCGCTTCCATCAAATTAATTCCTTATAAGTCACACGTTAGAATTATGATTTTTATAGTAGTGGAAGTAAGGTTCGAATCCCACAGAGATGACTTCAAGTATAAAATAATTTAAGATAATCAATAAAAAGTAATTCTCCCAACTGAAAGCATCAAATATTCATTAATTGAATATGATCACTGATTTGATAATAGTCCAAAGATAATAATGGCACTAAGCCGGTTATAGTTTACTGAACAAGTCTTGCACGCCCCAATCTTCCTTTATTTGTAAGACACCATGAAACAAGCTCTATGAAACGCCTCTAATCCCAGGATAGACAAGGTGGAAATAGATTCTCACTAAGTCATCCTGAAATTGCATTATGAATTAAGAAGACCCGACTCTCGTTGATAGTTATGACCTAACATCCCTCATGTTTAAACTAGATCCTCTAACCCACAAGAAGTACTACCGCATGTCACAACAAGGATAGCATCTTGCTTTACCACTCCAGCAAGTTGAGTGACTTTTCCATATCAAACAACCCGTTTAGCTATATGCTAGAACTTAGAAACATGCAACATGTCTTATTTACATGCACTAGGAACAACAATGGTTCTATGCAACTCAGAATTAGAGATAATAGTGCTTTACCAATGGAATTAGGATCATTTAGATCTCATATAATCATTTAATAAATAACTTGAGTTGCTTCCAATTGGGAAAAACAATCGCCTAGCCTTGCATCATTGGCAAAATAAATAAAAATAAAGATAAATAAAACTAGAAAATAAAAAGGTATGAATAAAAACTAAACTAAGCTAAGAACAAGAAAATGTGAACTACTAAATTGGAACCCCCTTCTACATAGAAGCATACTCCTATTTTTAGAAGGCAAAATAGAATAATTAAACTAATAAAAATAATTAATTAATAATCCTAATCTTCAGATAAAAGAGTTTGAATTGTTCCCAATCACTTTTTCGTCTAGCTTTAAGAGATTAAGTCTAAGTAAAACTCGTCCTCGTCTAATCTCTAAAACTGCCCAGGTGTTGTCGTTTTGGTGTCCCTTATGCCCGCAAGCCTTATCAGCTTCCAACTCGCAGGTGTTTGAGTTCGAATAAACTTCTTCTTCCTTTAGCTTTCCAAAATGCAACTCTAACAGGTCATTTGGCCCAGTCTTATACCCGCAAGCAGTGTCCGAAACTCCAAAATCCAAATAAGCTCTAAAAACTCCCATTTAAGCAAGTTTTTCCAAAACTCATCGTTTTGACCTGCAAAATACAAAATTTACACAAGTCAACTATTCTAACAATTAAATCATGCTAAAATGGGTTGTTTATGGGCATAAAACATGACATTTTAAGGCTCGATCAAATATTCTTTATTCAGGAATCTTTGGCTAGAGTAGAATGCCTATTACTGAATGAGTTTCATAAGGGCATTTTAGGAATAAAGATTATGGTACATAAAATATCAAATTTAGGGTATGATCTAGCATACTTGATTATACATTGAGTTGACATTAATCCATACTCAAACCTAGATAAGATAGTGGATGGTGAAAAGAGTTTATTGCATGGAATCTGATATGGAAAGGTTGTAGTCAAACTAATGACCTCTTGACATTTGGGTATTCATGATGTGTGATTAAACACCGCTCTTAATTTACATATTATGTTATTAAATGAAGTTTAATAATATGTTCATATATTGCTAACATGTTAAGAATCCAAAAGGTTGCACATTAAAAGTAAGAAGAATGATAATCATGAATGGATGTTGATAAAATAATGTTTTGTGGTTATGGGATAACCTATATTTTTAATTTTCATTTGATAGATCATGAAAAGAGCTTCAATTTGATATCAATACCACTTAAATCTGATAAGTAGAACTCAAGATACAAGTGATTTAAGTTGGCATGTTCAATATGCATGGTATATACAGAATTGGACAGAATTAAATGACTTAATGGTCAATATGTGATTTTCACATAGCTTATTCATGTATGATGAATTAAAGGAAAGTGTACATAATTGTCATGTGCTTCTGGAAAGGAGATTTAAGTTAGTCACATGCAAGTTACATGCCAAAAGCATGTGACATGCACATGATTGTACTTATTAAACCTAAACCTAATTAGGGTTTAATGATGATGTTTTGGTGAAAACAAAAGAATAACATAGAAGATAATTTTGGCTACCTCTTTCCTCTATTCAAAGCTCAAGAACAAGGAGTTCAATTCAGTTTTTAATAGAAGATCAAAGAAGAAAAATCGAATTCATCTATTATAATTCATCCATTCCTTTTTATTTTGTTTTACTGGTCTCTAAACAAAACAAGTAATATTGATTACTAATCATTCTCATTGCTTGTATGGATAATTTGGAGATCCTCTAAGTTGGGGATTGAAAAGTTTACTACTGACGGACAAGAAAGAATGAGATCTACATAAAAGTAAGTTTCTGATCTCTTCTTTAGTGATCTTCTCTTTTGTTGATGTATTCTGTGTATAGTATTGCTAGATCTGATGAAATCATGTGTTTTAAAAAGTTTTAAATTATATCTTCTACTGCTAAACATGTTTTCATAAACCAACATGTGCTTTTGGATTTTTCCTCTTGCAAGGAATCTTTTATTCACTTTAAAGCCTCCATATTTTTTTTCTTTTAATAAAAATAGAATCTACTTTATAGAACAAACATAGGGAATCACCTTTCTTTACATATTTTAATAATACACTATGTTAATATATAATGTCAATGTTACTTATATTTTAAGTATTTTCTTAATATAATATTGCCTTAAGTTATATTTTAAGTCTTTTTTAATATATTATGTTCATTCATAATATACATTTGTAACAAACTTCTGATAACAATATGTATATTATAAAGATTACATAATATCAGCAAAAATATAAATACATTCATAAAAAACTTTTCAAAATCAAATACATTTTACTATATCATCTAAAACATTACCCAATTCATTGGCATTCATATTGATATATTATCAAACAAAATAGAATATACCTAATTCATAAAATAACATCAAGTACATTTCCCTAGAATAAACCCAACATATAATATAATTAGCAAAGTAATTGCCTTCTTCATTTTATTCCTTATCAATGCATTGCCATTTCTATCCACATTTAACTCATTATTCCTGCGCATATTTTGCAACAACCTAATAATGATGTGCACTGCTCTATATGGTATTAGTGGATTAAACCATTTAAAGAAGTCATAAGCTTCAAGCATCTAACATACATAATAAACCAAAATTATTAGTAACTATTTTTTACATAACAATGCATAACCATACTCCAAATTATCTGCTAGTAAAAAACAACCATAATAAAATGGAACCTTTTGCTCATAAACCTATTCCATAATAAAACACAATCATAATCCAAACTGTTTAATCATAAACCCATTACAAACTTCTTAGTAATTACCAAAAGATTTTTTAATAAAACCTTTTAATTTCTCAAATCTCTAATATTATTATTTCTAAACCGTAATAATTGCATAGCCTTCTTTTACAATACAAAGTTTCTTTTAAAAAAACCCATTTCAAGACTAAAGATGAAGATTCATTTACCTTATAATTTTGACAACTGAAAAACCTTATTCTCATATTAATTTTTATCCAAGACATCTTCAACAATGCCACTTCATTTGTACTTCATGTTCCATTTGAACAAAAATAATCAACTTAACAAGATCACTCCTAATCAAGGGTCAAGATTTAAATACAAAAGTTTAATGATTTACATAAAGTTGGATAGATTTAGATGGAGAAGATGAAGTTAGGAATTTACATAGTGAAGTTAGGGATTTACGAAGGAGAATAGGATAGAAGGTGAATAGAGTTAAATAAATCAAGGCTGCAATTTAAAAAATTTTAAATGATTTGCCACTTCATCATCAAACCATGCTGACTTATCAATTTCATCTTATTACGTGGCAGTCAACCTTTGACACATGTCATGGAAGGGAATATTCATGAAATATTCTTTCATTGATCTATCATGTGTGCATTTAATCATCAGAAAACCTCTTGGTAAAAAAAATGGAAATTCAGGTGTTAAAAAGAAATAAATTAAAAATTGGTGACCATTTTGAAAATGGATCTAAGAACATTGTTACTCGGTAGAATCCATCCTATTAAGTTTTTTCTTGTATATTTATAGTGATGATTACAAAGATATATATTTAAATTTGTTTACATTAAAGAGATAAATATAATAGCTACTAAAGGTAAGTGTAATTGATCAGATAAGTTTAAGGAGGTAATAACCTAACATTTCAATTTATTTTTGGTAAAAATTTATTGTTGGGATTTTTAGGTCCAATGTGAGATTGAATTAATAAATTGAGCCCCATTAGATTTCAATCTTAGAGTTTTAGCTATCATAATTAATATAGGCAAGTGATTATAGTTCTTCTTATATGATCAATTTTTCAATTAAAACATTTAAATCATTAGTTTATGAATTAAGACCTTATGATTTAAATTATTTGGTTCATTGAATGGTTTATGAACTAAACTTAAACTTATGAGTTAGAATTATACTTTCAATTAGACTAAGCCTATGAGCTAAACTTAAGATATAGTCTAAACTTGGTTAATAAACTAGAATTAGTCTATAGGTAAGCTTAAGGCTATTGCTTAGACCTAAGATTGTAGGTTATACCTAGGCTTGTGAGTCAATTTTATACTTCTAAGTTAAGGTTAGGTTTATAAGTCAAGTCTTAGGCGTAAAGTCAAACTATAGTTTATAGACTAGGCTTTGACTAATGAGGTAGATTTTAACTTATGAACCATACTTGGTTTATGACTTGGATCCTAATTCATAAATTAAACCCAATTCAAAAATTAGGTTGGTTTTGTTTATCCTAATTGGTTCAAACCTAATTTTTTTTAAATAAAGCATTTAAACTTTGAATTATTTGTAAACATTCATTCATAATCAGTTTTGTTAGTCTTAAAGCAATGATCAAGAGTGGATGAATTGACTTTAAAATAATTTTAAAACAATTGAACTTAAATAAAAAACTTTGAAATACATTTATCAATCGAACAAAAATAGCACATCAATTTAAGTGAAATGAAAAAAATAAAATAATGAAAAAATTAATTCAAAAATTAATAATGATACAAAATTTGAAATTAATTAACTTTTAAAAACTCATCTTTTAGAAAAGAGTAGAATACCCAAGAAAAAGCTAAGATATTCTTCTTATAAAAAATTTTGAATCAAACCAAATAAAGAATATTTTCAAATTAGCAAGCTAAAAGTAAGAAGTAAAGAGAAGAGAAAACAAACACTATGAATTATAGTAGTTTGACTTAATGTCTACGTTCATTCTTCCAAATCAAATAATTTAAGACTCCATTAACTCAAACTTCACTACAATAAGTTTTTAAGACTAATTTGTAACCTTTACAATAACAAGTTATAATAGGTTAACTTGTAATCTTAACCAAATGACATAAAATTGGTTCCCTACAGAAGCTAACAAAAGATGCTTATAAATCCTCTAAAAAAGAATAAAATGTGTAAGAATAAAACTCTCATAAACCTAATACAATTTCCTATGAAATGTTGAGATTAAGTATTCAATATGAAACTTTTTAAGAAAATATAAATGTATAAATGATTACTTAAGTTCACTTGTAATGCATTGTAATTGTTGTATTTTATAACTCAAAACATTCATAAACTTATACCTTGAAAATATCATAATTATATTTCAAAAATAAAAGATATTTTCAAAATTTGTTTGAAAAATAGTTTTTTGTAGGTGATTTTAGCTTACTAGAATCAATTACAAGAATAAGTATGTTAAAAATTAAATTTTGAAAAATCAATTATTAAAATCTTTGTAAATCTTATTTTTAAAAATATTTTATAACCAATTTAATTTTGAGCTTCATAAAATATTGTTCTCAAATTTCTTAATAAAATTCTAAAATACCTTGAAAAGTAAATCTTCATTAAAATTTTCAAATCTTAATAATTATCTTCGTAAATATTCCTCATAATTTATCTTTGAAACTTCTTTTAAAAATGTAGGTAGTAAAAATCTTGACTCCTTGTAATGCCACATAGAAGAAACTTTATTTATTATCTTTTAAATTTTATTTTCATAAGAAAGTATGCAAATAACCACTTAAGATAAAGTTAGTAATAAAATAGTTTTCAGAAACAACATTCAATGATTATTGAAAATGATAAAATCTCATAAATGAAGCATAAAATAATACCTTTTAAGATAATATAAAAACTACAGTTTTTACCAACATAAATCAAATCTTATTCCCATTAAAATAATTTTTTACAGAAAATATGTTATCCAACAAAATTTGATTTAAAAAGAATATTGTTTGCTATAAAAAATTTGATAATAATAATATTTGATTTCAAAATGCTAATAAATATTTTATCCAAACTTTATCCAAATGAATATTTTATCATTTTTGTTGTTCATTAAAATCAAAAATGTTAAAGTCAACAAGCTTAAAAAATACAAATATAAATTCTGTAAAATTCTTCCATCCTTTCATAATCTACATCATATATTCTTCAATATTTATTCTAGTTTTTAATCAAACCTTTAAACAATTAGGAGTTTCATAAATTAAAATCGAGCTCATGGCTAAAATTTAACGATTTTTACAATACAAATAATTTAAGAGTAAGTGTTTGAAAAATTTTGAATAAAATAATTTGTTTGAAATATTTTGAGAATGCAATATGTTTTTTAAGACAAGTTTGTTAATTTTAAGATTTTATAGATATTTGATTTAAATTTGATTTTGCCTAAAATTTCATTTTTGTTTAAATTTTGAAACTTAAAATTGATTTCATAATCTATTTTGAAGTTTTAGCTTGATATTAATATTTTAGTATGTTCTAACATGAACTTGAACTTATGGTTTTGTAATCAATTTTATTATATTTTGATTTTGAATTTGAAATTTATATTTTGTTTAGATTCTTTGTTAGGATTTTTTATTGCAATATTAATTTGAATTTTTAACTTAATTAAGATTTCAAATTCAATTTGATAACTAATTCATATTTTGAATTTTAATGAGGATTAAATTTTATTTCAATTTGGATTTTTCAATTTGACCTTAAATGTTAGATTGCATAATCTAACTAAAATTTTGAATTTCATTATCTATTTATATTTTATTTGATTGCAAAAATTTCTTTTAGATTTTACATATTAATTGATTTTGATTTCTTAGGAAAATTAATGGTATGAATTAATTTGAATTTCAAATAATTTTAGTTAGATAATTAAGTTATATAAGATTTATTAATTTTTTTGAATTTGAACTTATTTGATTTTGTTTGATTTTGATTTTTTGAATTCTTCCAATAGATGAGAAGCAAACAATAAGTTTTATTTTATTTTATTGAGGCTATGATATTTTTCAATAGTTTTAACTTTATTTTTTCAAAGTTAATAGCTTATGTCATGAGTTTTTGGAATCCAATTTTTTTATATGAATTATTACCATTAAGTTTATTCCTACATTTTATAGTATAGATATTTACATTTGTTTAACACATATATATTAGAAGTAAATGTAAATGTCATGATAATTTATTTGTAATTATTTAAACATGAATGTTTAAATTCATTCATACATTTATAAACAGAAAATTAAATCATCCATAAAACAAAAAAATAAAAGAAAATGTCATTCCTATGACTTAATGGTCATGAAAACCTATGCTTACATATAAATAATAATTAAAAATGATAAAAATATCATAGCCTTAAAAAAGTTGAAAAAACTTATCACTTACAATCCTTTAAAAATAAAACAAAATACTAAAATTGAAATAAAAATATCATACCTTTAGGAGAGTTAAGGAAATCTATAACTTACATTACATTAAAAAATGAAATTAAAACACCAAAATTAAATAAAATCCATACATCATCATAAAAAGAAATTGAATATCATAAATCTTAGACATATATCTAATAAAAAATCATACTAAAACTAAATATAAAATGCATGCTAGTATAACCCTAAATATGACTATATGATATATCTTCTTTAATAAAAAACAAACCATTTCAAATTTAAAATAACTCATCTGTACAACTCATTCAAATTATTTCAAATATCAAACAACTTATCCATGTAATTAATTCAAATTATTTTAAAGATTAATGCATGATCATGTCATAATGCATGCCTTAAATATTCATCTAAATAACTTATGATTCAAACTAAATCATGACCATAAAATCATAATCAAATGCATGAAATCATACAACCTAAATCATTTTTCTAAAATGACATTTGAATTAACCACTTAATCGTACTTAGAATGCAATTAAATTAAGAAAATTTAATTACCAATCATTAATCCAAAAATCAATCATAAAAAACCTTTAACATTTATACAATACTAGAATTAATAAGGAGAATACATATTCAAATAAACAAGAAATTATATATAAATAAACATGATTGGTTGAGTTAAGAATCGACCTAAATAAGACTTAAATGACATTAAAATTACAAGAATAATATATATAAAAATTAGGGCTTTAAAAATAGGCTCTATAGATGTTTTGAAGTACCTTGCACCTATCCAATAGGGTTTTATGCATATCCAATATGTATAAAAATCTCTAAATTAAGCATAGAGTAGAGTCAAAGGGTTTGAGAAAATTATTTAGTCCATATGTAAAGTTTCATGAATTAACTTCCTTTCAATCCCATATGACTTATTGTTTGTTTAAATTCACCAAAGAATATGAAGTAAAATATAATCAGTTTACAATTATTAAAGCATATTAAATGGTAAGTGAAAATGATGAAAATTTAAAATAAAATGTAAAGTTTAGTAGAAGAAAGGAAATAATTATAGAAATAACTTTACTAATTTTTAGATTAATGATTAATAATTAAATTTTCATAAAGCTTATTTGTACACATATGAATTATCAATACAAGTATTGTGTCTATATGTTATAATTAAAAGATAATGAAATCTAACAAACAGGTTATAACATTATCTTAAGTATTATCCTTAACAACTCTCTTTAAGTTGTATTAATGATCGGGTGTTGATTCCATCAAATTAATTCCTTATTACTAGCACGTAGGAACTATGATTTTATAGCAGTGGAAGTAAGGGTCAATCTCACAGAGACGTTTCAACCTCTTAATTTTTTGCCAATAATTTATTTTAAACATAAAATAATTAAGGAAATTCAATGATAAGTAATTCTTTCAATCGAAAGCCTCAAGTATTCATCAACAAATTATGGTCATCGATTCATTAATAGTCCAATGGCAATAATGACACTAAGTCGGTTATAGTTTATCGAGAAAGTTTTGCATGCCCCAACCTTTCCTTATTTGTAAGACGCCATGAAAAAAGCTCCATGAAACACCTCTAATCCCGGGATAGATATAATGGAATAAGATTCTTGCAAGTTATCCTAAAATTGCATTCGAAATAAGAAAGACTCGACTCTAGTTAATAGTCATGACCCAATATCCCTAATGTTCAAACTAAATCCTCTAACCCACAAGAAATACCACCATATGTCGTAACAAGGTTAGCATCTTGTTTTACCACTCTAGCAAGTTGAGTGACTTTTCCGTATTAAATAACCCACTTAGCTATATGCAAGAACTTAGAGACATCCAATAGGCCTTATTTACATGCATTAAGAACAGCTATGGTTCTGCATAATTTAGAGTTAAAGATAATAGTGCTTTGCCAATAGAATTTGGATCATTTAGACCTCACATAATCATTAATGAATAACTTGAATTACTTCCAATTGGGAAAAAGAAGTTACCTAGCCTTGCATCATTGGTGAAGGAAAACATAAAATAAAAATAAATTAAAAGAAAATAATACTGAAATTAATAGAAAATAAATGAACAATGTATAAAATTCTAATCAAATAAAACTGAATTAAAATTAGAACCCCTTCCTCCATACAATACGTTCCCATTTATAGGAGGAAGGTTAATAAAAATAAATAAATAAAAATAAACAGATAAATAATAATTTTAATCTTTAGATATAAGAGTTTAAATTCCTCATAATCTCTTTTTTCATTCAGCTCTTCAAAACTGGCTAAGTGATATCGTTTTGGTCTCTCTTATGCCCGTAAGCCTTATCCACATTCAGCTTGCCAGAGTTTGAATTCATCTTAACTTCTTCCACTCCAGCTTCCAAAAAGTAGCTTTATCCGGTCATTTCGGCTAGTCTTATGCTCGCAAGTGGTATCCCACAACTCCAAAATCCAAATCAGCTTTAAAATCTCCCATTTAAGCACATTTTCCTAAAACTCACCATTTTGACCTGTAAAATACAAAATGTACACAAGTCAATCTTTCTAGCAATTAAATTATGCTATAATGGATAGTTTATGGGCATAAAACATGACGTTTTGGTGCTTAATCAAATACCCCCGCACTTATCCAATGCTTGCCCTCAAGCATTCATATGCCTATAAAATTATTTCACTTATGCCCATAACAGAACCATCACTCAAACAAAATAGATAGCAAAAAGGAATTAATACCATTCCTTAATTTTTCTAGTAAAACCATTTATCAAGAAAATTTAACCATCCAGCAATTTTGAACATAAATTCAAAGAGTCAACCAAAAAAAATTGATCAAGTGTCGATTCCATGAAATTAATTCCTTATTACCAATACATAAGAACTATGATTTTTGTAGCAGTGGAAGTAAGAGTCGAATCCCATAGAGATGGTTTCAACTTCCTTAATTCTTTATGTTTAAAATAAATGAAGGGAATTAGAAAGTAATTTAGCAAACGAAGAAACAAATAAAATAAATTGAAGAAATTCAATAATAAGGAATTCTCCTAACCGAAAGCCTCAAGTATTCATCAATAAATTATGGCCATCGATTCATTAATAGTCCAATAGCAATAATGACACTAAGCTGGTTATAGTTTGCTGACAAAGTCTCGCACGCCTCAATTTTTCCTTATTTGTAAGACACCATGAGACAAGCTTTATGAAATGCCTCTAATCCCGAGATAGATATAGTGGAATAAGATTCTTACAAGTCATCCCAAAATTGCATTAGAAATCAAAAAGACCCGACTCTAGTTAACAGTCACGACCCAACATCCCTAGTGTTCAAACTAGATCTTCTAACCCATAAGAAATACCACCACATACCGTAACAAGGATAGCATCTTGCTTTACCACTCCAACAAGTCGAGTGACTTTTCCATATCAAAGAAACCACTTAGCTATATGCAAGAACTTAGAGACATGCAACATGCCTTATTTACATGCACTAAGAATAGTAATGGTTTTGTAAAATTTAGAGTTAAAGATAATAGTGCTTTGCCAATGGAATTTGGATCATTTAGACCTCACATAATCATTAATGAATAACTTAAATTTCTTCCAATTGGGAAAAAGAAGTCATCTAGCCTTGCATCATTGGCAAAGGAAAATATAAAATAAAATAAAATAAAACTAGAATTAATAGAAAATAAATGAACAATGTATAAAATTCTAATCAAATAAAACCAAACTAAAATTGGAACCCTTTCCTGCATGTAATACATTCCTATTTATAGGAGGAAGGTTAATAAAAATAAATAAATAAAATAAACAGATAAATAATGATCCTAAAATTTAGATATAAGAGTTTAAATCCTTCTTAATCTCTTTTTCCATTCAGCACTTCAAAACTTGCTAAGTGACGTTGTTTTGGTCTCTTTTATGCTCGCAAGTCTTATCCACGTTCAGCTTGCTAGAGTTTGAATTTGTCTCGACTTCTTCCACTCCATCTTCTAAAACACAGCTTTATCAGGTTATTTTGGCCAGTCTTATGCTTGCAAGTGGTATCCGAAAACTCCAAAATCTAAATCAGCTCTAAAATCTCCCATTTAAGTATGTTTTGTCAAAACTCACCATTTTGACCTATAAAATATAAAATGTACACAAGTCAACCATTCTAGCAATTAAACTATGCTATAATAAGTAGTTTGTGGCATAAAACATGATTTTTTGATGCTCAATCAATTAACATAAACCATAGGCAAAGGTTATAATAATGAGCAGTGAACACAAGATGACTAAAGACTATAAAAATTTCTGCTAATTGATTGATGTTATTAAGGAAGAAAATTTGAATATGACCTTACTTAATTGATCTTAAATAAAGTGGTAGTCAATCTTAACATGCTTAATGCAAGTTTGAAAGATAGGATTGGATGTCAAATAAATGACATTAGCATTATTGCACCATGATGTAGTTCGATACCAAGTATGACAACAAAGATCTTGAAGCAACTGATTTAAACCTTATAACTTCTATTGTTTTGTTAACTAAGGCTTTATACTCACTTTTAATACTAGAGCAAGCAATTGTTGGGTTGCTTTTTGGATGATTAGGATAATAAATTATCTAGAAAAATAAGATAACCACTAGTGGATCGATGATCATTAGGATAACTTACCCAATCATTGTCAGAATAATAATTCAGGTGTAAAGAGGATAAGTGAGTGAGTTAAAGGCCAATGGTTGAAGTGGGTCAGAGGTAATGAATAACATGTTTACAAGCTTACCTATGAACATTAGTAGTAAAATGCATAAACTATGCCAATTTATGAACACTTTAAGCTATGTTAGGATGAGTCAAAGTGATACAATATAGTGCACCCATAACTTAGGGATACTTATTAACTTGAATTAAGTTAGTGCCCATATGTTTACTTAGTGGTAGAACAGTGGCCATGGGTGCTTGACATCCATTGTAATTGATCATATTTGTTGCTTGAAGCATGCCTTCAATGTATTTTGATTAGGCTAGAAGTAATTCTTGAGATGTCTTGGTGATCTTAATCCTTAGGAATAACAGGTGTCACCTAAGTCATAGACCAACAATGTTGGTTGCAACTTGTTAACAAATTATTAGATAAGTGGATTAGTACTGGTAATAAGAATGTTATTAATATAAATAAGCACAAACAATTAATTAATGCAATCAGTTTAAAGAAATAGAGAATGATCTACTTCAGACATGGTAAATTATAGATGTATATGGCTATTATAGGATAGATGTTAACAAACTTATTGCTTGGACATTATTAACATTATTAACATTAGCAATATTATATGGTTGATAAGTTGAACTGCTACTTTAATTTTGCTAGTAACGTATATGATAAGTGGAAGTAGTATGATTATAAAAACCATAACTAAAGCACCATGGATGTTGACTTGATTTTCCTAAGACCTAATTTCCTTTTATTTCTTAAGTCTTTGGGGAAAATGTATAGGAGGAACATACTTACTCGATAAATGTTTGGTATTATTTTACTTTTAGACTATTACTCTCACACTTGTTCTTATTGAGCTTGTGATAGTCCTCTTACTTAGCTTCCATGTTTTGATTTTCACCATTATCGTGAGTGCATCGGTTCATGTCATGATCATGAAAATGCTCATTCTCCTTTTCTCATCCTCAAATGCCTATTTTTGATGGTCACAACCTACCTTCTACTTCTTAGTTATATTGCATTGATATACCCCTTTCGGTTAAGCTTCTTATTATTAAGAACTCCTCCAATATTTCATTAAGCAAGAGTAGTTGTCATGTCCGCTTGCATACGATTTAAGCATTTCATTATGCATTTTATAATCTCTGATTGATTGATAAATTGAATAAGTCCTATGGTGATGTTAAAATTCCTAAGTAAAATTTTATTTGATACGACAATGATTAATTAAGTGAGTTGTTATAGATTTGTGATTTGACGTTTATGTATATATGTTGATGGTGTTATTACTAATTAGAATTTATTTGATGAATTTGGTATTTTATAAGTATTAGAGGCATTACGTTTAGTTTATTATGTAAGTATGTTATTCATTAAAAGGTGATTCTATTTTATTAATTAATTAGGATTTATACTTGTTTATTAGATTTTTTTTAGTTAGGAATTAAATAGATTATTTAATTATTTTAATTAGTTGAATAATATTATTAATTATAGCATTAGAATTATGAGAAGATTATTCTTATTACATAATAATTTGTTAGTTATAGATGATTATATATATAAATTTTTGTATTATATAATATAATTACTTATTTTTATATATATTGGTGGACATAGGTTAGTTACAAAGTTAGAGATATTATTTAAGGGGTAATTGGCGTGTGGACATGTGGATTTAATTACTGAGTATTTAAATTATAGTTATACATGGGTGCCTTGGTTTGAATGTTAAGAAAGTGATTGTTTTGAAAAGTGAGGGGACATTTTCCATACAACCGAAGGGGGGGTCCTTATTGTGTATTCGGTGGGCATCTTTCTTTGGACTGGCTTGTGTTTTATTCTTAAGGTTATCCTTATTCTTTTCGCCCTGTTGACAGAGGAATGCTGCCTTGTGTTTTGCTTGATCCTATGTCATTTTGCTGAGATCGGGTGGTGAATCAGGCTTCTGTTCTTCTTTTGTGGTTGCATGTTACTATTTTTGGAGAAGATCTTATGTCTTTCTTGTTGCTTTAAGGCTGGGTCGTGATCCTTTGTGTGTTGCATTGGAATGTAGATCGCTCATAGGGGAGGGTGCTTTTCTTCGCATGCATTCTTCTTTGTCCACTATTCTTGCTATTCTGTGAGTGTTGTTGTTTGCCATGGTCATATGATTATGCTGGTTTAGTGAAGAAGTAAGTTGTCTATAGTTCTTTCCCTTCTTATAGGTAGGCGCGCATGTTGGTGTTTTATGGAACTTGAATTACATGTTAAATCTGGGTTCTTTTTCTTTCTTTGCTGGTTGTATATTTCTTATTTTGGTTGTAGCTATGGTTGTTGCGGCAGGGAAAGGGCATTGATGTGTTCTTAATTTTATGGAGGGAGATGATGTTAGATACTTCTAGAATTTCTTGGGTAGGAGATCGGTTTAGAGTAGGGATGGGATTTTTAGGAGAAACGAAATTATATTTTGTTGGTTTGTAGATGTTGCGTATAGGGGCATGTATGGGAGGGTAACATATCTATTCATATGTTTTATTCTGGGTGTTCTTGGGCGCATGAGTTGATGGTTTCTAATGGAGGAACGAATGTGTGTTTGAGTGTAGCAATATACGTTGATGTTTAGCATAAAGGATTGTTTTGTCACCATTGTTACGTAGTTCTTTTGGCAGATGGTTTATGTTGAGTTTGTACCAAGCAAATCAATTCCTTGTCAGTTAACTTCAAGGCTGGAAATTTAGTGCTTTGGCTTGTAGATTGTAAGAAAGGGGCGTGAGTTGTTGGTCCCTTTTTATGGCCATTTTAGGTTTATTGAAATTAAGATTTAATAAAGCTATAACTTATATTTGGCATCTTATAATCTAATGTTTACGTGGATTAGGAAAAGAAGAACCAAATTGCTTGTTATGCGTATTAATTGCTTACAGCAGGAATCTAATATTGTTAGATAGGCGTGTAGCTTCATTTTTTGTTTAAATTATAACTTGTGTGAATTTGTGCAATAAATGGTAATCTTCTATCTTATAACTATTAAATACCGCATTTCCAAACTCCCATTTTATGTTATAGCCATGTTTCACCAAAAAAAAAAAGAAATTAATTATATGGTTGAGTATTTTATATGTATTAAATTCTTGTTATATTTAATAAGCCCTTATATAATTTATGTAGAAGCTTATACTTAAAACTTTTCATGCACCTAATTAACGAGTGATATAAATTAAACATATATAGTGAAGTATTACTATAGCTAATTAATTAGTAAATTAAGATTATCTATTACTACACTTTTAAACTACGATCAATGTATGTTTTATTGAACCTTAAAATTTTTATTTAATATAAGTTTTGTAAACTACTGATTGTATGAAGTTAGTAGACCTATAATTTGATTAATAAATAAAATTATATTATCATAGATTATAATAAGAGATGTATTTCGGAAATAAATATTATATATTTATTATTCTCTATTAAAATTTTTTTGTTGACAATTAAATGGTATTTTCTTTTATGTGTTATTTTTTTTGGTAGGAACTTAGAGAATAATTATTATTTGATGCGTATATTTTTATTGCTTGGCATGATTTATTCAAATAGTAAATGATTGAACCCTTTGAGAATATTACTAAGTTTATATATATATAATTAATTACAAGATCTACTGAAGAGCCTATTCACGTGTCCCCTAGACGTGTAGATAAGGGAAAAGCCACTAAAGGTCAGTGCTAACAATACTCGGCTTAAAATAATTAAGTCGGAGATAATATCACACACGCATTGCATGTTATGTATTGAGTTGTATGCTCTAGAAATTATGAGAAACAATATGATATGCACTCTGATATTTTAATGCATCACATCATAAAAATCATATTCATTATTACATAATTCATCGGCATTTCATAACATCACTACATTGCGCCATAAGGACGGAAAAGTAAGGTCGTTTGTATACATTGAGAGAAAGTCGCGTATTGAGATATATGTATATAAGGAAGCTGAGTACAGTTGCTTCCCATACACTGAGTTCAGTCGCATATGTTGATTATTATTACTGAATGCTGAGTACAGTCGCATTCCAGAAAATGTTATGATAAGAAACGTGATTGATGAACCGTGATGAAACAATTAGCTAGATTGTTTGAGGGAGAGTGCAAAACATTGCATTCTCATAATTTCATTTCATAATTGCATGCACTCATTTTAAACTGAAATATGATATTATAGTTATATAAATATGTGAGTTATTCATGATGCTATGACTGAAAAGTGAAAGTGAATCTAGGTACTACAAAGTGATGAGTTGAGGACTCTGGGCCTATGTACGGGCGAATATGATTAGATGGGAATTTGATTTATACGCTGCATTAAAATAAATATTATTATTATTAACATTTGATTACTTGTTTTTACCGTAATGATAGTTGTTATTTTATTACTTTGAGATTCTTTACACTTCAATATTATTGTTTGTTGCATTCATATTAATTAGCGCTACTGAGTTTTACTCAGCGTTTGTTATTTGATGAATGCAGGTCCGAGCACTTATGAGGTTAAATTGGGTAGCGGAGTTTGTTGGCAATGTGGGTTATGGCTTTTGTAGACCTCATGAGTGTAGCCTGGGACACATTAGGTGGACTCCTTTGGGCATTATGTATGCAGTCTATGCCTCTTCTCATTTTTAGCAGTAATACCATTTTGTGTTGTATTGGTTATTACTTTTTAGTACCACTGGGATAACTGTAGTTATATATATAAATGCTTACCACTGTGTGTTATGATTGACTCGGTGTTGCCTCTTCTTTCCTTGGTATGCTTTGAGTTGATGATTGTTGTCTTGTGATTTTTCCCTTGTGATGAAATTCTGGGGCTTTAGTAAGGAGTTTCAAGGTTTCATTATGGGGCATGTCTTAACTAAGGGGTGTGATAATAGTAACTAATTAACTCCATTAAACTTCCAAGTTATTGGATAAAGGATGAATAGTTCTTTATTATTTGATTCAAATTTGACCTTAATTCTCTTTTGAGTCCCTTCTTGGCTTATTAATTTAATCCTAATAATCTTTATAAACTTCTCTATTTCAAACTAAAAAATGTTGTACTTTTAGGATGGTTGCACTTTTTGAATTCCACATCATTATTACTCCAAGAAAAATTTAGATAATTATGTCATTTAGGATTATATAAGTATTAGAGTAAGGATTGTTACTTAGACACATTATTGGAATTCCTAAATTCCTATGAAGTTACCTTGCTCTACATTGTCATGCAAAGGACACTGATTAATGTAATGTCTAGCTTATCCACATAGCTCATATGACCCTTGTATTATAACAATTGTATTGGTTGAATTTATCACCAAGTTTCTTTGATAGGTTAGCTACTTTAACTTGGAGATTGGTAATAATATCTAAAGCTAACACCTTTTTTACTCTTTTACTATAGTTTTAGACCTATTTGAAGCTTATAATGCATTTATGGTTTTCATTTCCTTAAGAAGCTTATATAACACTTTAATTATCTTCTTCATTAAAGACCCTTTAATTGCAACATCAATTTTGTCCTCTTGTAATGGTGTTAACTCCATTATAGAAAGTTTGGAGCAACAATTCTCTAAGCTAGTTACAATAGGGATAAACTCCTTTGTAACTCCTTAAATCTCTCCCAAGCTTCATATAAAATTCATAATTCAATTATTAAAAATTTATAATTTCCTTGATAATTTTTATTGAAGGAAAATATTTGAATAAGAAAGCTTACACTAATTGATCCTATGTAGCGATGGATCTCAATGCTAAAGAGTTCAACCAAACCTTCGCCCTGTCCATCAAAATGAAAGGGAATAACCTCAATTTAATAACATTATCTATCATCCTATTATACTTAAACATGTCACATACCTCTAAGAAGTTGGTGACACCAGCATTGGGGTTTTCATTAGACAAACCATAGAATTATACAAATACTTGCAACATTTGCAATAAGGTTAATTTAATCATAAAATTACTGTTAGCTACCGAAGGTCTCATAATGCTATATTGATTAGTATTAAACCCCAATCTAACAATGTTTATAAGAGTTATTTGTTCATTTCCCATTTTTAAAGTTTAAGAAGATTGACCTTTGCTAGACTTTTGGTTTTCCCTTTCAAATTTTGTAAGGTCCTTATAAAGCTCCCAAAGTGATGATTGTGAATTCTTAATTTTTTCTCTTGGTCATGCACTAATGGAAACATCAAAGAACATAAATTAGCACAAGAACAATCTTAAATCAAATTGTACATTATAGGTACGTTGTTAAACTACAAGTCCTTGATAACAACACCAAAAAATTAATGGTTATTTTCCATACTACTCAACGCTAACTGCAAATGCACGAGTTATTGTAGTATGATTATTGATCCCATAAGAATTTTATTTTATCCATCATAAATCAATTTCTAATTTGTTTAAATAATAACTAATCTTTTAGAGTTAAAGTAAAATGAATTTATAATCTAACTTAATAAAATAAAACAAATAACTTAATCACTTAAAAGGATAAATAATATGTAAAACATAGGAATTAATACTCAACCACTATTTAAAGCAACTTTATATGCTGATAATTAATTTTCTAACCATAGATATCCAAAAGCATCAACCTTTCTTTCTCAAGTATACAATTAATTAAAGCCCCTCAAACAACTAAATGAATCTCTCAACCCAATTACCCAATTCAAAGGAATAAATATGCAATCCTAAGGGAATTAAGCGAGCATGTAAATCTCTCTCTATACATAACTAACTTGAATGTTCAAATTAATTACATAATAATTCTTATTTAAAAACATAACTAAAAGAATTTCAATTTCTCGATTAAAATCATTGTTAGTTCTAAAACCAATTATCAAGATGGGGTGAATTGACAAACTTTAAAAATTTTAAACAAATTTAGCAAAATATTTTCAAAACTAGCCAACTATTTTTGAAATTAGCAAACTAAAATAAACTTTAGAAAACTATTTTATCAAAACAAATCAATTCAAAAAATAAATCAAAGTTGCGGAAATAACTTGATTGATTTTCAAAAACTTCCCTTTGGAAAATAGTGAATTAATTAAAGTGAAAAACCTTTTTGAAATAAAATAGTTAAAATTAACAAGCTAATAAAGGAGAAGAAGAGAGAAAAATAGTGGATAAACAATCTATAGTGGTTTGCTCTGAATGTTTATATCCATTTTCTCAAAACTAAATTTGAGGCTCCGCTAAAATCAACAATAAGTTTTCAAGGTTAACTAGCAACGTCTTCAAGTTTTCAATAGGCTAACTTGACATCCTCTTCAAGTTTTTAGTAGGCTAACTCAAAAACCTTTAATGAGTTTTTAGCATGCTAAACTCTTAACCTTAAGTTTTCAATAGGCTCACTTATAACATTATTCAAATTTTCATATAAGGCTAAATTGAAAACCTTTTATAATAAACAAAAATGTTTAAGTATAATTCTCATACTCTTTATAAAAAATTTTATGAAAAGATTGAGAATGACTATTCGAAATGAAGCTCTTTCAAAACTCTTTAAAGATGTATATTAATTTAATCCTTTTTGTTCTGTATTATTATATTTTCTAACTTTAAAAGCTCATGTATTTATAATAAATATGTTACCATTATATTCCAAATACATTAAGTATAAAAATATAAGTTAATCAAATCCAATTTTGAAAATAGTGTCTATTACATGAAATCAGTAAACTAATTTTAATGTTAGATAGATCTGTTACTAAATTTGATTTTTGAAAACTTACCATTTTTATAAAATATTTTGAAAGATGTCAACGTCATTTTTATAAAATAAACTTACCATTACATCACTTTTTAAGGTTTTAAGCATCAACATTCATTGAATTTATCCATTTTTTCACTTCTTTGCTTTTAACATCATCATATTTTCCTTAATTTCTTGAGTTGATCTTGGATTTTTAGCTAGGGACTTTCTTTAGCATTTTTGCCACTTATACAATTTTGAAGAGCTTCAAGAAGATTCAAGAACATGTATAATTGAAGATTAAAGTTTTTAAGGAGGAGGAAAAATCACAAAAAAGGAGATTAAAGGTTAAAAATCTATGAGGTTTTATGTTTTAGTCTTTTTTATCTTAATGCTTTGGTTGTAAAATTAATATTTTAATGTTCTTGAATTTATTATTGATGATGGTTTGTGAGTAATGGAATATTAGAAATTAAACATTTCACTTTGAATTTATTTTGGTTCTCATTAATTTTTATGACAATTTTATGTGATTCATACATGTTTGTGTTTATGGTTGATTTTGGTACCATTAATTACATATTTTAGATAATTAATTGCATCAAGAGGTGAATTAATTATTCAAATATTTTAATATGAATATGAAGTTTAATTACCTAGAGATATAAATTTAACTTGTAAAGGATTAATATTAATGATTGCAACAAATGCATTTTAATTAATTAATTAATTATCATAAAAGTATATAATTAGCTAACTTTAACATGCTTGTTAATGGCTTAGTTTATCTATCTTCATCTAATTATTTATTAAATGAGATTGATTATCATCAATTTCCATTTTTTTCTAAACTAAATATTTCATCCTTAATTATTTAGAATGTGTTTGAGAAAAATCTTAATTTAATTTAATTTAGTTAATTTGTTCTCTTTTTTTGTTTTAAATTGGCTTTCAGATCTATGTAATATCAATGTCACTTATATTACAATTACAATTTGCATATTTATTAAGACATACATTATGAGATAAAAGATTATAAATTTAAAATTTACTATGGGCTAATTTTGCAACCAAAAATCACATCTATCAAATTTTTTATTTTTATTTTTATTATGGAGATGGTTTGAGGTTTTCAAACAATGATTAACCATAATAGATAATAGAGATATTAGTAACAAATAGTTTGCAACAATGATTCTAATGAAGATGTAGATATAATATTATGGTGATTAGGGTTTTTTATTATATAAAAGGTAATTTTGAAATATTAAACAATAATTTTCTTCAAGATTATCATTATGTTCAAATTTTAAAAAGGTAAGATAATTTTAAAATATTTTAATTAAACAAAGATATGATTAATTACCTCTATTTTTTCCACTGCATATATATTTATTCCCTTAAATTTATATAAAATCATTATATTTTTGATATTTTAAGGCATCATTTAATATAAAAAGTTTTGTAGGGATAATAATGGAAATATCACCTTTTCAAAAATATTTATATAAATGCATGGAAAATGTCATTTCTTTTAGCTGCGTAACATGCTCTCGTAGAATGATTATTAACTTCATAACCGAGAAAGTCAATAATTATCCTACAAGGGATTCCATACATTATGTAGAATTTTTTTTAAAAAAAATATATGTATACATAGTACTAGCATGCAACTCATATTTATTCAAACCATATACTGTCCCAGTTTAAACATTATCTTTATGTCAACAATACACACATTTAATTTTTACATATCTTTAGTTTT
>CANYBF011835131.1:0-17347 GCA_948192965.1 Dalechampia spathulata | reverse complement strand
GAGAGGGTTATTAATGCCATTGGATATTTTGGGTAGTAATAAGCACATGATTATTAGCCTCATTTGGTGAAGATGATTTCAAATCCTATGTCTTACACTATTGTTTAAACCTTACACTTGTGAGTTGCTACTGTTTAATCTACCTTTATTATCAAGTACCTTTAAACATCAAACTATGTTGATTGCCTAAACAAACAAGAAAACTGAGTAGAGACGGATAAACCATAAATCCTCGTGGGATCGATATCATACTACGATAACCTGTATACTTGCAGCTAAGTAGGGATCAAGACTACTATCGCAAACCAGTGATCACTAATTTGACCTTTAATATCAAATGGATAATCATTGCCTTTATATTTTCTTTTAAGATTACCATAAATTGATCAAAAAGAATTATTAGATGATGTCCCTAGACCATCATTCTAACTATAAGGCATAAAACATCTTTTAAGAACTTATATATCCTTTATTGCTTATATTGAAAGAGATACAAAGGGTATGTGTTTTAAGGTTACAAGAAAAGGATTAAATAAATTTGCTCAACACATAAGCATCCTAGTAACTATGGTTACAAGGTTGCTTGTTTTGAGAATTTTATTCCTTACTTTTCCTATCCTATTGATTAGTACATGAGCTTCTAAAGCAAAGTTTTTTTTTTATCTATCTTTAGTCTGCTTTCATATAGAGGGTTACTATAGGTTTTTATTTTTCTATGAATATGTATTGAGTGCATCTTTTCTAAAGTGCATAGGTCACTTTTGATAAAGTGTTTTAATGAAGTCTATATTTTGGGTCACTTTACTTTTGATAAAGTGTTTTATGTTAGTGTATGCTCTAGAGCATCATGTTTCATTATAATTTGATATTGAACCATTTATCAATATGAGGCATTATTCATTATTCAGTTTACTCGAAAGGTTATTAACTAAATAATGAATTCTAAGATATTGGAACAGTACAAAGGAATTCATAAAGTAGTTTATGAGATGAGATTCTTATTGTATGCAAATGTTCAATATCTAAATTATCCCTGATCAATGTATTAATAAGAATGGATATTATTAATACGGTTAAGATCAGCACATGTTATACTTCCTTAAGGGATGATTCTCATTCATCATGACAAGAGTTGTCTAAAGTGAACATGTGGATGAGTAATAGAGGACTGACTCATTGGAGGCCTTGCTAGTGAGATTTCATATAGATAATTGATCTAAATCTGTGAAATATATCTCACTTATATCAATAGTGCAAGTATCTTTAAGACTTAAGATAACAAGGTTATCTTAATTATGAATCACTACGTTTTGACTCCTATGTTTTATTTATAGGAGGCATTCATAACTTAGAGGTTGGATATAGTGTGAATTAATTCAAGGAATTTGTTTATCAATAAAAGGATTCACCACCCCAGATTAAATGTAGGAATTTTATCTCATTGATTCATGTAATATTCTTTATTCAAGAATCTCTGGCCAGAGTATGATGCCTATTGATGAATAAGTTTCATAAGGGCATTTTAGGAATAAAGATTATGGTACATGAAACATCAAATTTAGGGCATGATCTAACACACTTGATCATGCATTGAGTTGACATTAATTCATACTCAAACCTGAATGAGATTAAGGATGGTGAAAGGAGTTTATTGCATGGAATCTAATGTGGAAGGGTTGTAGTCAAACTAATGACCTCTTGGCATTTAGGTAGTCATGATGTGTAACTAGATACCATTCATGATTTACATATGATTTTATTAAATGAATTTTAATATTATGTTCATATATTGCCAACATGTCAAGAATCCAAAAGGATGTACACTAAAAGTATGGAAACGTTAATTACGAATGGATATTGGTGAAATAATGTTTTTATGGTTATAATATAACTTGGATTTTTCATGTTTATTAGAAATAGCATGAAAAGAGCTTCAATTTGATACCAATATCACTAAAATCTGATAAATAAAACTCAAGATACAAGTGATTTAAAATGACATGTTTTACATGCATGGTATATACGGGTTTTTGACAGAATTAATTGACTTAATGGTCAAAACGTGAATGTCACATAACTTATTCATGTATGATGAATTAAATGGAAGTGCACATGATTATCATGTGCTTTTGAAAGGAAATTTAAGTCAGTCACATGCAAATCACATGCCAGAAGCATATGACATGCACATGACTTGACTTAACATAACCTAAACCTAATTAGAGTTATATTATTATATTTTGATGAAAACATATTAAGATATAAAAGCATATTTCAGTTGCCTCTTTTTTCTTCTACTTCCAAAGAATTTTGAATCTCAAGAACAAGGAAAATAATTCGATTTTGTTAGAACACCAAGAAGAAAACTGAATTCAATCATCATTCTTCATCCATTCTCGTTTATGTTTTGTTTTACTAGTCTCTAAACAAAACTAGTAATTTGATCACTAATTGTTTTCTTAACTTGTATGGATAATTTAGAGATCCTCTATTCTTAGGGATTGAAAAGTTTGTTACAACTTTTCAGAAGGATAAAGAAAGGATAAAGAAGGAGATCGGTTTAAAGTAAGTTTTTCAGTCTCCTTATATAATCTTCTCTGTATGTGATGTTTTCTATGTATTGAATTGCTAGATCTATTGTAAAATGTGTTTTTAAAAAGTTTTAAATTATATCTTTCACTGCTAAACACGTTTTCATAAACCAACATTTTAGTGAAGTCATTGTTGGTTCACATGCCACTTTTCTTTTTCTCGTAAATTGATTTTATTGACAACTTACCTTTATCAATTTTATTGACACTTTAGCTTTATCCTCTTCTTATGTCACTTTTGATCAATACAAATTCCACCAATATAACCTATCTGTATTTACTTACCTAATGACAGGCCGTCAATACTAACTTCTTTTGTTGGATGTATTATAAGGTAGGCATTCTATCTATGATTACCAAATCAATCTTTTGATTCTTCATAAATCTAACCCTATGCATTATTAGATCCATCACCAAGGATTAGTTGTTAACCAAAAGTTTACATTTGAAACTAGTTGAAGCTTTATCGATAAATGTTTTGTATAGGGTTCTTTTCTTTTCTTTTATGCCTTCTTATTATTCTTTTTCTTTTCTCCTTTTTTTTATTTACAAGGAGTAAAAATACAATAATAGTCATCCTTGTTATCATCATTAAAATCAATGAGTGGTTCAGAGTCTTTTGAGTATGTCATAGATATTAATAATGTCATACTCTACAATATCTTTATCATTATTGCAAAGTATTCAACAATTTAGTTATTGTCAATTAAGTAATTGCATGAGATTTATGAGCTAGGAAATTGGTATCTTATTTTATGCGGTCAAGAAACCCATGTGATTTTAGTCATAATGACATGGTTGGTTTTGTTATCCTATAAACACCTTTAAATGCATCCTACCATTTTATTTTGTACTTAGGAGTGAACAAGATTTGGCCAAGTAGGTAATTATATTTATATGACCATTGTAGGATCCATCATAGGAAAAATTTTAAGTAAAACAGAAAAGAGGTGTGAAGCATCTTTCCTTTTTATGGGTTTGAAAAGGATTCTAAAAAAGGTAAAGCTTTCTTAGGTTTGAGGTGTGATAACTTTTGATGTTGCACTAAAATATTGTCACCCTTGCACAAACCAAAAAGTTATTAAATTGACATCCCAATTTTCCTTAAAATAGAACAACCATGAATGATTATTCCTTTTATTTTGGAGATAAAATGCATTAAACAATGCCTGTTGATAATCCTAGTAATTAAAAAATTACAATAATTAATTTTAGTTTGAAAACTAGTAGGAAGAAATTTTACTTTTGAAAGGTCTTGTCTCCATTACAGAGGATGGAGGACAGCTTGAATATAGCATGTAGAGATTGCTAGATCAATTGATTTTTCAAAATAAAAGTGTTTGTATTTGGTTGAGTAAATTATTTAAGGATTGTCATGCAATATACTTGTGACTTAAATAAACTTCAAGGTTTAAAATGTCATCCATTAAAAATTTTTGAAACAACAGTAAGATACTTTCTATAGTAGAATTCATCTTCTACTGTTATATGTTTTGAAAATGAGTTTTGATAAAATATATCAAACAGATGTTTTAAATCAATTCTGATTGAGATGTAATTATATGTCACTCACTTGAAAAATCATTTTGAAATGAAGATACTCCTTTCTCAATTATTTTATAAAATATTATAGAAATTATATTTGTTTGATATATATGATAAATATATGAATCTATCATATTATATATGTTTATTAACTAATATATATATATATCATATGATATAAACTGGTAAATAAATATATTATTTATATATTTATATACATAAATTTTACCATTAAAAATAAATTAACAGATAATAACAAATAAAAATGCAAGAAAATCAAAAATAGATTAGTCAAATGATATAACAAAAAATAAAGAAAAAGAAAGAAAAAAGAAATTAAATATGATGAAAGATTAAAATGAAGGATAAAAGGAAAGAATAAAACAAAAAATAAATTATAATTAAAATTATAATACTATGATTATATAATAAAAATGATAAAAATTTCAATTAAATTCAAAATGGTAAAATTTTAAAATAGTAAAGAAAAATTAATATTCGCTTATTATTTGTTTGTTATCCATAATTATACCACATTTATTATTTTAATAAGATGACTAATATGTTACCTTTATTTAATCATTAAAGAGAAAATTAATAATGAAATATTTTTCTCTTTAAAAGAAAAATATGAATTTATTTTTTCAAGTAAAATAATTATTTTTTAATTCTTATAAAATTGAAAATATGTCTATCAATTTCAAACAAAGATAATTAAATAAGATTTTTTAAGCTTGGTTGATGTTGTATTTATGTATTTAAAAGAAAATGACTGTCAACTTTGTTTTTTATTTGTTATTAGAACTATTAAAAAATCAAAAAAATAATTTAAGATAATTTTAAAATTAAATGTCTAAATTGGGAAATTGATCTTCACGTCATTAGAGATAAGAAAATCGATGGTTTACCACAAACTGATCAAAATTTAAAAAAGATGTCAAATCTGGCAGCAGGCATTTTAGGAGTAGAGTAAAACACCACTTTTTAGCAGCAAGTAAGAAGTTGTAAGACAATATTCTGTTCACATCCATGAAAAAAAGGATGGCATTATTTGAAATTGAAGAGTATACAGTGATACTGTCCACGTGCCACCCATCACCACCTCCCTTTCCCATGTGGCCACGTTCCTCCTCCTGCCTGAATAATCTCCCATTATAAATTTTTATTATATATCAAGATTTCGATTATTAGCTATTTCTGGAATAAGAAATTTAATTAATTGTTATAATTACTTATTTCTTTTATAATTATATACTTTTTCACCATCTCATTATAATCACAATACTATTGTTTTAAATAAATTATTAGGATGAAAGAGATTTTTACCTTTAGTTGATTAAAGATATGGTGATAAATTTATAACTTAAAAAATAAAATAATATAGATATCATCTGATATAATTTCAAGGAAAGCAATAAAAAATTACGAAAGATAAAAAGTTATATATAACATCAAATTTTTGTAGAATTAAAAATTTTATATAAGTAGAAAATTATATTAAAATCAGATTAAAAATTAATATCAAATAACAATCTAATTATATAGCGAATTATTATGTTAAATTTATAATGTGATTCATAAGGATATTTTTGTGGATAATTATAAAAAAAAATAGAAAGCATTGATTTTATTTTAAATCTCCAAGTAAAGCAAAAGGGAGAGACTATTAATGGAAAGAGCAATGAAGTATAGTTTGAAAAAATTGGAAGATATAGCTGGTAATTAAAATATATAAATAGAGAGGGCACCTTAAGAAAACAAGGGACATGCTTAGTTGCCATAAATCATGATTGCAGCAGTGCTTGTTTATTTATATCGGAAATGGGTTAGAACATATTATAAGAGACAAGTACAGTGTATCATTATTTTGTATTTGTCACAAGTTTCTTGCTCATATCGGATATGCTACCGAACGCAAACAAGATTCCGTTGCATCTTCTTCTAGGATTAGGATTACAATGAATGGAATATAACACTCCTCTACTTATTCAATATTTGATTCTCATCAGCCACCATTATGGATAGTGATTGAATTAGAGTGATTTTGTAAAACGAAGTTAAATTATTAAAATTATTTATTTATTTATTTATTAATTACTTTGCACATCAATTAAATATGAGTAAAACCTGAATCATGCTTTTAAAAAATCTAACGCCTTCGTTTATTAGATTAACTGATTATTCATATTTTCTTTTTTTTTTTTTAACTTTAATGGAGATGCATGAATCTTATACCTAATAAATAATCACAAGATTTTTTTAACCACAAATCAAGTAATTAATTAATTATTGCCACATTAAATCTTAACGACAATTAATTAATTAATATAATATGTATTTTAGTCTTATATGTAGATTACAACTTAGTACTCTTAACAATTCAAATTGAATTACATTATCTATCTTTTTGAATTTTGATTTATTTGATTCATAATTAAAAATAATCTAGAATGTTTTACTCAACTCATTAATGTAATTAAGATTGATGATTGTTTTTAAGATTATAATTACCTACTCAAATAATTATGGAGGGTCTGAAAGTAAAGATAAAAGTGAAATTGCTGTTAAAAGATATAGAGTTGACTTATTTAAGTGAATGATGACATCTTACTTTTCAATTTCTCTTATTAAGATAATTATAAGTCATTGTTAATGTCCAAATTTTGCTTGCCATGTGAATTTCTCATCTACTCACATACCAACAAGGGACAATATTAATAGATTTGGATTTCATACTCAAAAGGTGACCCCAAAAACTCATTTAACATTTTTTCATTATTTAATTAGAACAGATTTATATTTTTATGTTTATTAAAAATTCTCTCTTGACACCTTAGTAACTACTATTTTATGAATTTTTTGATGATTTTTTTGTTAATTCTGATGTGACTAATTTCTTTTATTTGGTTAGATTTGATAATATTTTTATTTTTGGATAAAATATAAAATAGTTTTGCATTTTGATCCTCAATTTTTAAATAAAATGCTATTTTAAAAAATCAAATTCACTATCTCCACTTTATCATTTTATAGTTTATTTTTATTTGGAAGGTAATTTTAATATTTTAAGAATTGTATATAACTCTAAAATCAAAAAGAGAAATCAAAATTAATATAGAAATTTAGTAATAAATAGAAACTAAAGTATAAGAATGTTTAATTAAGTTAGAAAAGGAGGATATGAATATAATTAAATCTTAATGTGAAAGACTCATATTCATATTTTTTAATGATATTTAATAATTTAAATATATTAATAGATAAAATTAAAATATAATGATATTTTTTAATAGATTCTAAAAAAATGCAATTATCATTAGATCCTAATCTCAAGTAAACTCATAATAATTTCCTTAATCATTTATCAAACAGTTTTTTAAATTAGTTCAGTCTCTGATGATATTCTTTCTTACAGTTTAAGCATACAACCCTTTAAGTATGACATGGTATCATGTGATTAATGTGAATACAAGTGTGGTACTTAGTAAATTATAGATTCATGTGTAGTTTGAGCCTTTGGTTGAAGGTTGGGGATATGTAATTGAAGAAGTAAATTCGAATTGGAACAGTCTGAAAACTTGACTGCAAATTCACAAGATTTCATTCATGTCTGCAGACCATGTTCAGAGTTATTTAAAATTCATCACTTTAAAAGCTCGTTTAAGTCCTGTCCAGAAAAATTCACTACAACAAACAACATCAATTTAATAACAATTATTCAATCTTTAATATATAATTTTTTTGAACAAATATATGTAATTTATCTATATGCATAAATCACATTAGGAATTAGGATTATGAACATAATAATATAATGATACATATCAATTTTTATTAAATATCAATCATACATTAATTATTATTCACATACTACCAATTAATTAATGATGACTACATATTAATCAATATAACATTAATGCATATTTAACATATAATAAAAATGACATGTATAAATATGTATTCCATGATGAACTAAATTCATACAAGAATTTAAATTTAAATATCCATGGTACTTGCTTGGTAAGCACATGGCACTATTTTACATGGGATTAAAGACATAAGAAATGTTCACCAAAGTAGAAATTACCACCAAAGCTTATCCTTCAGAAGCTCATAAAAATATTCCACAAATTCTTTCTGCTCTTACCAAAAAAAACCCTTGAAGGCAAAACCAATCATTTATAATCATTCAGTTCGACATGTAAACAGAATCACATCTTATACAGAAACAGTGCACAAAATTGTAGGAATTTAGCTTCCTCACTCGGCCATTCAAGATGTAAATTGGAGCAATCTGCAACTATCCTAACATGATTTGGATTGCCATCCTCAAAAGGCAACTCCTTTATGTTGTTTTCGTTAACGATTATAATATATCCAGCTAGAAAGTCAACACCATCCGATCTCTTTTTTTAATTATTATCTTTTTTTAAAAAAAGGGGGATTGTGAAAGCATAATGAACCATGTGAATGTGATGGAGGATGGAAAGTGCATGTTACAGGGAACTATGTGAAGATTATTTCAAATTATGCACTTAAAAATGAGTCAACATTAAGAATCTTACATACCAAAGAAAAGAAACTTTCCAAGATCTAAGCATATTAACCTTCAAAAGCATGCATAGGCAACTTTCTAGTCTACACGGTTTTTAACATTCATATTCACCGACTTCAGCATCTGAGTATAATGTAAATATCATTCTCCACCTACCAACCTCATCCTGCATTTGTGCTCTTGTTAAGGTACGTTCACAATCCAAGTAAGAAGAATGAAAGAAAAGAACCAAGCTACCGATTTTTCACCTATTCATGCTAAATCTGTGGAAGAGAAATGTCAACAGTGAAGACAGATAGTTTCATGGGCATGAGATGAACCAGCAACTCAATGTTCAATTAGCATTAAACTACATATCAGGGTTTCTTTTTAAAAAAAAAAAAAAAGAATAAAGACCAAGGGTCTTGATTCATAAAAGAAGTTTTGGAAAAAGGACAAATTCATGGGCATGAGATAAACCAACTACTTAATGTTCATTAAGCATTTAACTACATATCAGGATTTTGTTTAAACCCCCAACATTGGGATTCAGTCTTCTATGAAGTCACACAATGTACAAAAGTACAACTCACCTCTACATACATTGAAATAATAGACAGGAAAGACTCAAATACATAAGACATCTTGGACCTTGCTGAGGAACTGAGTGCTGAATGTGCCAACCGAAGTTACCAATCCTGTAATTAGATCCTAGAGAACATATATATTGCACTTGCCAGCATTATTTATTCTCATCCGCAAGCACAAGTTTAGATAAATGTTGTTTCAAATGCCCCATGTCAGGAACAATGACAATTATACCTTCCCTCAGAAGAAGACTCTAAATATTAGAACACCGAGCCGGTTCCCATAATATGCTGGGATGCAGAAACCCTCTATAAAATCCAGAAAGCCCCAACATCACAAGATGGATAACAGTTGCTGCCAGGGACAAATTCAGGGACATTGTCGCCACACAGAATGACATCTTTATCAGTAGTGACCGACAGATCAACAACTTAAGTACATGAGTTGAAGCCCTTAAGAATTGAAAATCATCATAATGACCGATCAATTGCAATTACTCACGGGGAACATGATATTTTTGGATCTGGAAATGGAGGGCCAAGACCAATTTCTACCTTGAAGACTACCAACAACAACAACAATAACTAACAGAACAAGTACAACCAAGACCTAAATCATAATCTAACAGAACTAGCATCAAACACCAATTTAACAAGTACCCAATAGGTAATAAAGCAGAGAGAAAGAAGGGAAAAAAGAAGACCAACTAAGGAGTCAGCAATTACCCAAATTCAATCATCCCCTGTAGGAAACAGTGTCAGAACTTTCCTCCCTCCATTCCCATTAGCCGACTCCAAATCCTCCACATATCCTGGAACCGTATTGTGCACTGGTGCTCCCATCCGATGAACTGGTGGCTGTGACTGCCTAGCCAAAAAGGGATGCTCAAACTGCCCATTTGGAGGTGATCCAAAATGCCCCATTTGCCTATGGTACTGAGGATGTCCAACTGCCGCAGCAGCCATCTGCTGCTGGTGATGATGGTGTTGCAGTGCTGCCACTGGAACAAACGGCAAGAAATGCTCCGAATTAGGCCTACCAGGGTGCAAGAAATGAGCAGGAACTGGCGAGCTCGCAAACAAATGTTCAGTAGCAGCATCGGAGGCACCACCACCACCACCAGCCGAGCCATTAACACCACCACCACCACCGGCAGACAAACCCTGCATCCTTTTCAAATACAATCTATACTTCTGCAAGTGACTAGCTACATTCTCTCTGGTTAAACCATCTACACTCATTAGCTGCATTATAGTCTTGGGGACGGCATTTTTTATTCCCAAGTGAGCAACGGCATCCACAAACCTTTTATGGAGCTGGGGAGTCCAAACAAGGCGCGGGCGCTTAAGCGTTCTAGCAGGCTCATCACCGGCAGCACCAGAACCCAACTCGGCAGAATCAGCTGCATACTCAGCCGAGTTGGGCTGCGAAGAAAGCAAAGGATTGGTAGGGGAAGGAGTGCTGGTGGAGATGGGAAGGGGAGGAGGAGGAGGCGGTGGTGGCGGCGGCGGCTGAAGGGAGAGATTATTGGAATTGTTAGTGGTCGGGTTTCTAATATCAAAAGCAATAGCAAGATCAGGAGTAATTAGGGTTTGGGACAGAGGCATAAGCTCTTCAGGTGACGGAAGTTCCTCATCCCATTTCGAAAACCAATTGGAATCATCCTCCCTCATTTCTTTTCCTTTCTCAACCCAATCTCCTCTTCGTTATTCACTTAGCTGCCTTGCTGGGTATATTCAACAACAAGATTTGGGATTTATGGGATATGGGTATCCAATTAAGCAATCAAAACATGAATAAATAGGATGCGGGTTCACTTTTTGAGAAAGTGAACAGTAGGATTGTTATATCTACAAAACAAATGAGAAAAAAAACAGAAAGAAAGAAACAGATATAATTTGTTCGAGAAAGACTGTCGGTTTCGCAATCGAGAGCTGGACTTTTGGCGGGTTTGGTAAGTGATACGGTGGTGGAGAAGACGGCGGAAGAGAGGTCGTGGAGGAGGAGGAAGATGGGGATGATGATGGGTTCGAGGTGGATCTTGTATTGTTCTTCTTTCTTTTTATTTTTTCAGCTTTTATTATATAAGGAGAGTACTGCAGCTGGTGTGGTTATGCTTCTTTAATTTCCTTATGATTTTTATGGGAATTGAGAGTTAATTATTCATTTTATTTTAATTTTATTTCTGTTTTCCCGGGATTCGGGGGTCTCATTCCTATGATGAGAGTGAATGTAACAAAGCCAACATTTTCTCCTTTTTTTTTTTTTTTAGCTAGATTTAAGATTTTTCTATTATCATCATCATGTTCACGCGCTACTAGAGACGCATTAATCGCTATCAGCCAAGTGATTTTTTCCAGCAACCTTCCATGCCAGCTTTTAGCGTTTCAAAATCTCCAAATACCTCTAATCTTATTTCAAATTGATATTTCAGCTACTTCTTTTATTTTTTTTATATAATAATCTATATGTTTTGATGTTGAAAATTAATTATTTTTAATTCTTTTTTTTATATCAAAAATAGTTCTAATTTCTTTAAGAAAAATTGGAAATAATATTGACAAGATTTTGATCTCACTTGAATTACTTCAAGTTAACATTTTAATAAGAATTTATTAAATGAATTTCAATGAAGATATTACCATAAAAATTTCAAACTTCTTTTAAATTAAATATATTTATTTGATTCAGACTATTCATAAAATAATTTATTTTAATAAAACTTAAAATTATTTGAGTCATGAAAATGAATTACTTTATGTTCAAGATAATCATATTTTTATCATTATGATTAAATATTGTATCCAACTTGAACCACTCAATTGATGAAACATTCATGACATTGTAATTTTAGCTAATTCTTTTATTTTTTATTTATGCATCCAAAATTTTAAAAAAATGCAATTATTATCAACTAGACAGATAAACTTATAAATATATATTTAAATATTTTATAATTTCATAACTTAAAAATATATAAAGTCCTTCAGAAAATAATAAATTAACCAAATTTTTTATCATTGATTTAAAAGATAATCTTGATATTATATCTATGCATATAAAATCACATTTTGGTTTTATATTTATACTACATAAATTGTTTAAAATATTATCAAAAAAACATTTAATTCACACAACATATTTTTACCTCAAAAATCAATATATGTATAAAGTTGGATGTTGGAAAATTTATATGGCATATTCTTAACACATAAAGCTTATATGTGACGAGTTTAAAAATTCTTTGATTATAAAAATAAAAAAATATTACTTAGATGAAAGACTATTGAAATAGAATTATACATTTTTTTTGATATTTATTTATCTGTTTTTTCATTTTCTAAGTTCTCAACATCACATAATTGTAGTTTCATAAATTAGTATTGATTGAATTTTAATGTCTTTACATATTTTACTTGATATTCAAATTTAAATTTTCAAGGAATTGAATACTCAAATTGAAAAATTATTGAAAATTAATTGTACGTTTTATTGACATTTATTTATTTATTTATTCATTTTTTATATTCTTAATATTTAATGATTTTCAAGCGACTCAACAGTCATTTACGAATATATATAAATGAGATGTCACTAAGAGTTATCCAAATTTATTATTAATTTATGATAAATTAACATTTTAAATTCCTTGCATGTTTATGTTATGTTCATATATTTGAGGTAAATTTTATTTTATTACTATATAATTCACTTTGTTATATTTTGTTTCTTAATTAACTTTGTATATTTGAATGTTAGAATTAGATTATTTTACATAAAAATTCATAATACCAAAAATATTTTTGAATCTACTACTTTCAAAATTATTCTTGTGATTTTGATTTAATGAAGACTTGCATTACCAATAATAAAATTTAATCGAGTAAATTATGTTTTAATTTATTTATTGTTATTTTGTTTTCTTGCATTCATATTTTCCTTTTGGTGATCATATAAATTGTTGAAATGAGGAAGTGAAAAAAGAGATATATATATTAACATTGATCAATAAATATAAGATATTATTTTTACTTTTACATGATTGTTTACTTATTTTAGAAGAATAAAACTAACGATATTATTTATGAATAATTGTTTATTGATATTTATTGATGTTATTTATGACTAATTTTTTAATTAATTATTTTGATAAATAATTCAATAGTTTTCATACATTTGTTATTATGAGTTAGAGTTTTTTTTGCTTATATTTAGTTTTACTTATTTTAGTGGACTGAACCTAATGATATTATTTATGAATAATTTTCAGTTGGCATTTATTCATGTTATTTATGAGTAATTTTTCTTTTTTAAATAATTATTTTGTTAAGTAATTCAATGGTTTTTTATACATTTATTATTATGAATAAGAGTTTAATTATAATTATTTTAACTCTTCATTTTCTTATATTTAGTTGTATTTAATATGACATATTAAATAATGTTTAGTTCAACTTTTTACTTTATATATTCATTCTCTTAAAAAAGATTGAAAAGTTAAAAATATTTGAAAAATAATAACAATTATAATATAAATTTAAGACTATTATTTTAATTAACATAGTTGAGTAATTTTATAAGATATATACTCTAGTATATATGAAAAGTTAGAGATTTGATATGCTTACTTGCTTGGTAAGTTTTCATATTTCAATTGCTTATGTAGTAAATTTAAAAACTTTGATGATTTTAACTTTTAGTTTAAGCTTTTAATTCCTCTAAAATTTAGAAGTCTATTTAAAATTAGTCTTTTTTATATCCTTGATATGATTTTATCCTTTTAAATACCATATTCTTAATATATCTTAATTAATTTGTCATATTAAAATTTGATTATCATTTAGATACTTTTTATTAAGTCTTTTCATTTCATCTAATCAATATTTACTTGACATGCTTTTGTGCTTTAATTGTTTACATGACAAACTTAGAAAACTATGGTGGTTTTGGATTTTGGCTTAAGCTTTTAATTTCGCTAAAATTTAAAAGTCTATTTAAAATTTATCATTTTATATTCTTGATATAATTTAGTTCAACCTTTCATATTCTTGATATCCTTTTGTATATCATATTCCTAATATATCTTAATTAGTCTATCATAAGCCTTTAATGTTTCTCACATCTTTTTTGATACCATATTCTTAATATATTTTAATTAGTATATCATAATAAAGTTTGACTATCATTTAAATACCTTTTATCCAGTCCTTTAATTTCCTCTAATCAGTGTTGTAAAATAAATACCTTATATTATATTTGAAATTAATTAAATATTAAATTGTAAATTTTCATATTCTTCATGTGTTTATGTTTTTCCTATGTATATAAGTGTAGAACACAAACTTCTTTTTATGATTCATCATATTTTAACTTATTGAATATTTACTCAATACATATGACATATTCTTTACTTTCAAATTTTAATACCAATAAAGAGGATTGAACTACTACGATTAGAATATATTGGATGTGAGGAGCTCTTATTATGGAAAATAATTTTGAATTGATTAGTTTGGAATTTATTCTTATTAATGAAAAGGTAAAGTGTAAAGAAAACTTGAAATACATTATTTTATTTTCATTATGACTTTTTTTATGTATGATATTATTTTGTTTCATGTTATTACTAAAAATGCCACATTCTCACATTTAGTGTATTGCATTGATTATTAGTGTATTGCATTGATTATGTATGAGATATGTTTTAGTTTATATGTGTGTGTGATTGAGATTAATATGAAATTTTATGATATGTGAATCTGATATGAAAAGTGAATGATGTGTTATTTGATATATGATATGACATTCACATGATAATAGTTAGTGATCAAGTAATAAATAGTGTGATAGTAAGATAAGTATGATGTTGAGTTTGATGTTTAGTAAATGAGGGGTTATTTTTATACACATTATATATCGATTGTCAAAGAATGTTTAATATACGTATGTGTGTGGATTAAGAAAGTTTATTTATGCATATGAATATATGAATATTTTTACATGAATATATATATATGTGTAAATGTAAGTCTATGTATATGAATTTAAGTGGTGATTAAAGGGTATGTATACATATAAATATAAGAAGCTAAAATAATGATTAAGTGCGTATAAGAATACATTTGTATTGCATATATACCATGTATTAGTGGAGATATTTTATTTAATTATGTCTTATCATATATTTATTTTATTAAATTATATTAACTTTTATTTTATAAAATTATATTATATTGTATTATAAAATATTAAATATATATATATATATATATATATATATATATATGTATATAGTATTTTAGTAGAGGTGTAAGAGTGTTTTATAATATGTATAATGTATATAGAATGTATATATTATATTGTAAAATATTATGTAAGATGTATATGAATTATATTATATTATTGTATATACATATAAAAATACGTGATAATGGGATTTAAAGGGATGTTATGGTGCGGGTGTGTACATGATAATAGGGTGGAATTCACTCCTTTAATTTAAGAAAAGTTGGAAATGAAATTATCTTCTTAATTCTTCTTTCTTTGCTTTCCACCGTATCTTCTCCTTATCTTGGCCGAAGCTCTCACCACTACTTCTTCATTCTTTTCTTCTTCACCCTCTATAATCAGTCGTAACCCTCTTCTTTTCCACTCCAAAATTCAAGCAACACATATTTCCCTTCTTATTCTTTTGAATTATCGCAACATATCTTCTTCTTTCTTTGTTTTCTTGGATCAGTTCTCATCTAAAGATGCTTGCATATGTGAATTATGGTTTTAGAAGTTAAGATTGGTTGATTGAGTTAGAGATTATGTCACATCTTTTGGCTGCATAACATGCTCCCATAGAATGACTATTAACTTCCTAATCGAGGAAATCAATAGTTATCTTACAAAGGAAAACATACATTACGTAAAATTTTTTTTTATATATATCACAAACATGCAACTCGTATTTATTCAAACCATATATTGTCCCAAGTCATAACATCATAATTATGTCATCAAAATTATAATATACACACATTAAAATTTTACATATCTTTAGTTTTGCCACTCTCACTTATTTAACTGCCAGAGCACTTTATTTAAGTAGTTGCACGATAATTTATAATGATAGAAGTCTAAAGGAATGCTTAAACCATTTACCAATAAAATGTTGATATGTCCAGTTGCTTTATTAAGGTTCCATTTCTGCAACTTTGCTTGGTCCTGCGTTTATCAATTGACAAACGCTGAGAATAAACTCAATGGTGCTAGTTATGGCATGTAAAACTTAAAGCATTTATATTTCATGAAATGTTGATGCCAAGAAATCATTATGTCAAGCATTTCAAACAACATGCATATTTCATTTTTATAACATATCATATAGGTATGAATCATTTAGCACGACTATCTTAAAATATGATGAAATTCCAATCATAATAAATATTCAAGAGCAGTTAGTCGTATGTCATGGACTATGAACAATGCATATTTATGAGAATGCATTTATGCTATGCATTCTCCCTCTTATTCCTCGTTCATCATTTTATTTAATGCGCATATACTGGGTTTTTCATTAGACCATAACTTTGATTCTAAACATATGAGCTCATTTCATTTCAATTCTATTTCTTTTATATCATGATAATATATTATTTTATTCTCGTAGGAATTTATAGCATTGTTCCTAGTAGAATCATTTAACCCTTTTTCTCATATCACATCAAAATCTTTTTCTCCTTATTTCACCATATCATGCTATGTCATGTTTATGTTGAATGTTTTATGATCATGTTATATATATATGATGCATAATTAAATTAAATTGTTGTAATGTTATTGCATTACCAAACCTTTGCCTATTTGATCATTTAATGATCGAGGACTTCAAACATTCTAGCACAAACTTGGTATGTCCTTGATTGGTTGTCGCTTTTGTCAAATTAATTCCTTACACTGTTGGTTTGCGTAGTTAATAAGCAGCGGAAGAAATTTAAAATTTTTATTTTAAAACAACAAACCAAAAGATGATCTTTGCATCAAAACACAGAGAAAATAGTTTAGAGATTTGAAGCGACAGTTTGATAGTAACTCTTACATT
>CANYBF011834985.1:0-14753 GCA_948192965.1 Dalechampia spathulata | reverse complement strand
ATGTGAATATAATGATAATGTATAACGTTCAATAAAAGTTATTGTAGAAATTTTCGCACACGACTTATGAATCATAAAACTATATATGCATCCTTTGTAGTATAATTAATGATTTCCTTTCTTAGGAGGTTATTAATTATGCTAAGGGAGCATGTTACACCAGGTATGGGTGTGACATAGGAAGTAATCTCTCTCCCTGTTCTCTCTATTCATTAAGTCCTTGCTTGACCTCTACCCTCTTACCAACCTTTGATGTGCCTTCTTGTGGGTTGAAGTTACCCCCACCTTCCTCACCTACTATAATTGCTCTATCTGTCATAGTGTCTAATATGTGAACATACACATAGATCAAATAATCAACAGCAGTAAGGATTAACAATACTCCTATCATGCAACTCATTAACCTTAGGAAGTAATCACACTTACAACAATCATAAGTCAAACTAACCATTACTCTAATACCACTAAAACATATCATACCCTAACTCTACGTAAGATACTCCCGTAGAATAATTAATAATCCCCTAAGTAAGGAAATCATTAAATATTCTATAAGATATATATATATATATATATATATATATATATATATATATATATATTGATACGTTTAATCATTTTAGTTGATATCTGTACCTGTAATCCAATTAAACATGAATACATAGGTAATATCAACACAATATAGTATGCATCCATTTTATCTTATATGTATATCATAAATGTACACTCATATTATCATCCCTTCCATCAGAGATGTTTATTTACTTTTACACACATCAAACATTCTTAATATAAGTATTACTGCCGCTAAGGTTAATTTAATAAGTCATGTATACAAGACACTAAGGTGTTTGTTACATTGATCCAAACTACTTCGAGAGTGATATTCCTATAAATCGCAATCTCTCCTGACTATAGATCGGTTAGCCTAAATTCTCGCTCGAAGGTTTTGGTCCTGCATTCATCAAATGGTAAATGTTGAGTATAAAAACTCAGTGGTGCTATAAAATGAGTAAATGACATGAACATATATATATCATAAATATCATATTAAAGTCAAATCATTATAACCCAATATTTAACAGTATAACTATATCATATCATGTCATTTTACATCACCCATTAACTATTATTATTATTAGATATATCATACTATGTAAAGATAGGAGTAAATACCATAGAAGAATCTATTATAACTTTTCCTATATAAAATAATGTACTATACATCCTTACTCTATGTACATTTCTATATAAGCACATTTGTAATGCATTTATCATATCATCCATTATACTTTCATGATATATGAATGATGATGCATGTCTATGAGAATGCATTCATGCTTTGCATTCTCCCTCTGATTTTCTTGTAACATTTCTTTTCTTTTCTGTATGATTGTGCATAATCCCGTTGTTGACCCTGACTTTTCACCATCGTGCAATTTCGAGCTTCTGTTGATTCGGCTCGATTTTAGTCCCCGTATCAACCCCGATTATTGCATATAAGCCTTTGTAGGCTTCCTTTAAGTATTCTGGTGTACAGAATACATCAGAGCTTGTGGGACCTACCACGGTGCCTGGAAGGGCCCACCACCCTCATTTCTCCGTTCTGAGTATTCTATACATGCAGAACACCCTTCACTGTTGCCTACGCAAGGCAAACCACTTGAAATGCAAAATATTGCATTTTTGGCCTTAAGCACTATTCACCATGAATAGCATATAGGTGGGACCCACCAAAGGCACTATTGGGCCCTGCTACCCATTTTGCCCATTTTAAGTGTTTTGTACACACAGAACACATTTTCATTGACGCCTACACAAGGCACGATGTATGGCATGCCAAATGCCACATTTTGGTCACATGGCACTATGGGCCCAAAACGGGCCCATTAAAGGAACTCGTCGTTCGGGGCTGAATTTGGCAAAATCCAAAACTGTAAAGTGACTCTGAATGTCGATTGCATCTCAGTTGACATGTGACATGCATTACATTTCACCCATAAGAGGTGAAATACATGAATTGGGTGTATACCACTATGCATGTAGCATATAGCAAAATAAGGCTAGCCAAAGTGCCCACTTTGGGCATGTATTGCAACTTGTTCCGGTATCGGAATGGCTTCATTCAAGCTTCCATTCCCAAGAGTAAGTTGCAGACATGAATTTCACATATTCATTTGCCATTTGGGCACAACATTTGCCCCTCGTTTGGTATGTCCAAAATGGCTGCTCACACAAATTTCTAGGACAGCCTGCACAGGCTATCCCAGGTACCAACTTCGGGCGTGTATTGCGACTTGTTCCGGTATCGGAATGGCTTGATTCCAGCTTCCATTCCCAAGAGTAAGTTGCAGACATGAATTTCACATATTCATTTTGCCATTTGGGCATAACGTTTGCCCCTCATTTGGTCCGTCCAAAATGGCTGCTCATAACAGATTTCTGGGACAGCCTGTGCAGGCTATCCCAGGTGCCAACTTCGGGCGCGTACTCTGACTTGTTCTGGTATCGGAATGGCTTGATTCCAGCTTTCATTCCCAAGAGTAAGTTACAGACATAAATTTTGCATATTCATTTGCCATTTGGGCATAACGTTTGCCCCTCGTTTGGTCCGTCCAAAATGGCTGCTCGTAATAGATTTCTGGGACAGCCTACATAGGCTATCCCAGGTGCCAACTTCCGGCGCGTATTACGACTTGTTCCGGTATCGGAATGGCTTGATTCCAGCTTTCATTCCCAAGAGTAAGTTGCAGACATGGATTTCGCATATTCATTTGCCATTTGGGCATAACGTTTGCCCCTCGTTTGGTCCGTCCAAAATAGCTGCTAGTAACAGATTTCTGGGACAGCCTGCACAGGCTATCCCAGGTGCTAACTTCGGGCACGTATTCCGACTTGTTCCGGTATCGGAATGGCTTAATTCAAGCTTCCATTCCCAAGACCAAGTTACAGATATGAATTTTGCATATTCATTTGCCATTTGGGCACGTGTTTTGAACTCCGTTTGGCTTGTGCAAAATAGCTGTCCGCCATGGTTTTTCCCACATTGGAAAAAAATGGGATTTTGTCCCACATTGCCAATCTCATGGCTTGCACCCCTCCTAAGGCTAATATAAATACAAGGCTAAGCTTTCCTCTTCCAACACACAAAAATATCATAAAAATGATACATAAGATATCATACATATGATAAAAATTTTAATTCTAAGACATAGGATTAAAATAACTTAGTAAAATTTTAATTAAGTTTAGCGATTAATTAAATTTTTACTAAAATCCTAAGCTTTTGGGAATTTTGGGGGAGCAACTTCTAACCCTGGTAAGTCATTTCTTCCTTTTACTTTTTAAGTTAATTAAACTTTTTTACCATGTTTAGCTTATTTTCTTAATTTAGCTTTACTGCCATATTTAGCTTATTGTTTTATTTAGCTTTGCTGTCATGTTTAGCTTTTTACTATACCATGTCATATGCCATTTATGCCATGTCATCATACCACATGCCATGATGAATAGTAACTCATGATTATTATGTCATCATGCCATGTCATATGCTAATATGTCATGCCACATGTCATACGCCATTTATGTCATGTCATCATGTCACATGCCACGCCATATGCCATACACCATTTATGCCATGCCATCATGTCACATGCCACGCCACATGCCATACGCCATTATGCCATGTCATCATGCCACGCCACATGCCATACGCCATTTATGCCATGTCATCATGTCACATGCCACGCCACATGCCATACGCCATTATGCCATGTCATCATGTCACATGCCACGCCACATGTCATACGCCATTATGCCATGCCATCATGTCACATGCCACGCCACATGCCATACGCCATTTATGCCATGTTATCATGTCACATGCCATGCCACATGCCATACGCCATTATACCATGTCATCATGTCACATGCCACGCCACATGTCATACGCCATTTATGCCATGTCATCATGTCACATGCCATGCCACATGTGATACGCTATTATGTCATGTCATCATGTCATATGCCACACCACATGTCATATGCCATTATGCCATGCTATCATGTCACATGCCATATCACATGTCATATACCATTATGCCATGTTATCATGCCACATCATCATGCCATATACTATTATGTCATGTCACCATCGGACTTCGGCTCTTGATTCGTGCTTTCACATAGTATAGAATTAGTCGATCAAGTCCTAAATTTCATTTGCTATTAACGATCTTGCTTGTTTATTTGCATTTTCACTCGTGCTACCCGAGGTGGAAATTTCCCGAGGAGGTTGAGTCATTACTAAATGTCTTGGATTTTGTACCGACGAAGATCCCTTGTAATAAAATAGCATTATTCTCCATTTTAGGATTTAGCATTAAATCCCACGTGTATCCCCCATTCTCCTCGATCCCTTTCACCGGCCTTTCAGTATTTTTATTCGTGGATGGTTTATATTTGTTTAAATATACCATGTCATTCATGTCATATGTCATGTCACATGACACAATCATACACGTATATGTATGCCATGCATATACCATGCCATAACATATTGTATTTCATATGCTCATACGTATCAATATGCAATCCAATACGCCAATATGCAATACAAATATGTAACTCGCGCACTCAACCAATATGCCTTGCCATGCATATATATATGCCATTTCACATATCATATATGACATGTCACGTCGTATGCCATAACGCATGTCATACTGTATGCCATCATATATACTATGTTGAATACGCATTCACATACGTATCGCTATGTCATGATATACATATGTCATGCCATTTCACATGTCATGCACATGATATGTCATACATCACCTCACATGTCATGCATATGATATGTCATTAGCTCCACATGCCATGCATATGCCATGTTTCACATCACCTCATATATCAGACATATGATATGTCATTCACATCACATGTCATGCATATGCCATGTCATATACCCCGCATGTCATGTATATGCCATGCCTCTCACCATATACGCCATTCATATGCCATGCATACCCAAAACGCCAAAATGATCCCAAAAATGCTAAACGTATTACGCTATACGTGCTATTTGCCATGATTATATGCTTATATATCATACTAAGTTGCCATATCATGCATATGATATGTCATTCACGTTCATATGTCATGCATATGCCATGTTACTTTTTTTTTTGCTATTTCACATGCTATGCATATGCCATGCCATCCAAATGTCATATAGCATTATATGTCATTCTACGTGCAACCTTGCAACACCAAGTCACATGTCGCACTGTGTGCTTACATTTACGCTTGTATGCTTGCCTGCTTAGGATAATTAATCCCAACTATAATGGTAAAATCAATTTTGGAAACTCATAGAATAGATCTCCACCACTCAAACCCAATCTCTAAAGGGTTTAACTAGCACTCATGTTATGGGTCAGTTGGACCAATCCAGAACCATCCGGTGGCGACTCCTTGTGACTCTTTTGAGTCCGTATCATTCCTTAAGGGAACCCCTTAGGAAGACTGCGCTTTCGCTCTAAGTGTGGTCCCCAGTCCATTACTTTCGCAAGCCTCACTCTGGGCCCCGACAGAAACCGACGCTCACACCCGTACTAGGTCCAATCTCTATATACCGGTACTACATCATTCTCTAGTTCCTGTAGGAACATAACATTTCTCTATGGTTCTTAATAAGAACCTATACTGTATGATTCCATCAAGGGAATTGATAATAATTGTATGACCCAGTACGTAATCAATGAATATTACTCCATATATCACTTTCTTTTCCCCTTATATCCTCTGTATGATATGTCATGAATATGTCTTTATGTATGAATGATTCATGATTTGATGCATATTTAATGTTTTACTGGTCATATACAATGATAATCATATAATTTTGTTCACGATATAAATTTACCACGTTGACATCTTAAATGTATAATTTAGAAATCACTATTTCAATACCTTAAAATAGATTATGAAGTGATTAGTATAAATCTCACATTATATCTAATAAAACATGTAACCTCATGTTAATTTCAAGGTAAGTAATAACTTATCCACTGATTCATTAATTAAGAATCAGCTAATAAATAACACAAACCTACCACCACTTTGCCCTTTTCAATAGTAGAAGACAAAGTATGAACTTTGTGATTTGAACCTGCACATTTCTATTTTACATCCATTCAATAAAGTCACTCGTAAATTGTACTTGACTTAACATCTTAAGCAATCTATATATATCTTCATCTTTCATACTATCACTCACTTGTTGCCACTATTGAACCTTTTGGTATTTTTATGCCATTACATACCTATACACACTATCAAACTCCATTTTCAATTTATAAACACATTATTTATTCATGTTTTCAACAATCTCAAGAAATACATGCTTCTGCTCCTTAAAAGAATAAAACCCAATCTATTCTCACGTTAGATAACAAATTGAATTCAATATACTAACACCTATAATCATCTTTTCTATCAATATTTAAGCATATCAAGTCTTAGAATTATCATTAATTAGTATTGACATACTTCCAGCAAGAACCAAGATAATAAATTCTAGAGTTACAAGCCATGGATTTACATCAATTTCACATATCAAAACAGAAACTCATTTGGATATATCATAACATTAAATTCAACAACTTATGTTTTCTATCTCTCACCAAATACTCTAATTATGCTATTTAAACACCAACCAAACAAAATTCACCTTTTTATTAAACATGTAAGTAAACATAAAGAAGAAGAAAAAGACATACATATAGTTTATATAATCCAAAAGAAACATAGAAGTTAAAATCCATATAATGTTACCTTGGAAAGATACTTTTCTTTAACCCAAAACACAAAAAAAGAAGAGAAAGTAAAGGTTGTTTGTGTTATGATGGAAAAACTAACAGAAATTGACCTAATTTTGCTCTTTTAAAATTTTAATTTTATGTCACGTACGGTCGTATGGTATCACGTACTCCCATACTAATCCCAAAACTTCAATACCAATCTATGCCGAAATGATGGTACAACCATACCACCAATTAGTACACTTATACGATCTAAAAATCTTCAATACAAATTTTATGCTGAAGTGATTGTACAACCGTACCACCCATTTAGTACACCCGTACAAAAGCTATTGTCAAAACACAATTAATGGTATGCCTGTACACAAACCTGTACACCCGTACCAATGTGTTTTTCTCAAGTTCTTCACTTACAAAGACTTAAACCTATTTATTCTCTTTTATAAACCTCGCTTCATCTTCTCTTTATTGTTTTCTCTATGAATTCCATATGATAGGGAATTTCTTTATTCATAAAGCACTTTATATCATATTTATCAAGTCAAAACATTCATGCATTATATCTCATTTATACATTTCATGCTTTCATCAATCATTCGCTGTAACGTACTCATAAAATAAATGCATATAGAGATGTTGTGTATGTGGGGATGTGACATATTTGTTAATAATGTGATATGTATAGGATTTATTAAAGAAATACACCCCATGATATTTTAATTGCTTAACAATAGTAGTATGGTTAGGTCCCTAAGGTGGGGTTGCTTTTTTAGCATTTTTGGAAGTCAACAGGTGTATCTGGCCACTTAAGGGAAAAAATTATGAATATAGTTGATAATTCTTAAAAATTGTTAGTCTTGCTTCACTATGAGATCTTCATCAAGAAAAATTTGGAACTCTTCAGTGAGGTATGGACTAGGGCTAAAAGTATCAATTCTGAAATGCATTCCCAAAAAGTTAATCTTAGATTTTCTTATGGAACTCTTTTGTTTTAAAGGCATTATTCTGAAAGTCGAAGTCAATTAGTGAAACTACGTTAATAATAATTAATGGTCTTCAATAATGGAAGAGAATAAAAAGATATTATCAATGTTGATCAAGGCTGAATGAAGAATGGGTTAAAAAATTTAGATCATGACTTTTTTTTTAAAAAAAGTAAGGGGTAACCTTAAGCCCAAAAGGCATGATTATCCACTGATATTTATCATTTGGGATACTAAAAGTTATTTTATAGTGATCTTTGGGCTAGATACCTAATTGCTAAAATCCAACTTTGAGATCAAACTTTGAAAATTATTAGGCTCTCTTGAGGTGGATGAACATGAAGGATATCTTAGGGAGTGAAAACTTATCATCTGCTAAAAAGTGATTTAGAGGTTTGTAGTCAATGACAAGCCTCTTTTTGCCTTTGAGGATCTTAGATCTCTTTTCTACATAAAAGTCTTGGCAAGTCTACGGGGACTTGGTTGGTTTAATAAGGCTTCATTGAAGTAGTATATTACATTCTTCTGTCCCCAATGTAAGATCTGAAGATGACATACCAAGATGAGAGGCCTTTATAAGATTAATGTCCTTATTAAGTTTAAAAGGAAGAGAAACAAAGAATTTTTGATTTTTCCACAATGATGAAGGATGGTCAAATTAAGCATGAAGGAGTTCTTTGAAAGAATCAAACTATTGCGGGATGTCTATAATGGTAAAGAGTTTGGGAATTTGGGTATAAGCTTTAAATTATCTCTTGTACTTGAGCCCATCAAATAGAATTTAAAGTTTCTTAGCTTGATAATAGACATCAAACTAATCAAAAGATCCTTATCTAGCAAAGCAATACCAATGACATAAGTCCAAACAAGATAATCAGGAAAAAATTGAATTCCTATTTTCTCTCGAGTGACCAAAGAAGTATTTGCTGCCTTAAAGTATTAATTATGTTTTCTCTAGGCAAAGTTAGGGAGAATGATTGCATTCATCATAGTTTTATGAGCTCCAGTATCAAGGAAGATAATTACATTAATGGGTCTTTGAAATTTGGAAGGAAAAATTTTCAAAGAGATTAAGGGTATAGGAGGAAGAATGGTTTGAAATACAGGGTAGGATCTAGGTATGGAAAATATTGAGAGATATCTTGAAGAATAGATTTATATGATTTTTCTAAGATAGTGTCTGAAGAAGGTGATGATGGACGAGCTATGTAAACTTCCCAAGATCCTATATCAAAGACAGGGAGAGTTTCATACTCATCTTGAGAAAGAAAAGAGGTGCTTGAATCTATTGAGGATTCGTCTGGAATAGTAAACAATGTTTCTTTAGTAGGTTCTTCTTATTTTGAAAACAAGGATTTAAGATCTTCTTCAATAGAAAAGCTATTGATTATTGGATTTCTTAAATAAGTTTTGTTGTTTTTTGCAGATTGTTTGAGCAGCTTTTGGTAAAATGTCCTTTTTTCTATAAATAAAGCATTTGTTTGACTTCATTCTTCTGGAGAAGGACCTTTTCTGAAATATCTGAATCATTTATGTTTAAACAGTTTGCTTTTCCTCCAGATGTGAGAAGATCATCAATTCCTTAAAAAAATAAGATTGTTTCTTATTCTTGTAATCATAGGTCTTATATTTGCATTTGATTTGGAGATTATCTCTTTGGTAGGATTTTGAAAGATGATAGTTATTTTATGTCATTTATCTAAAGAAAGTATTTTAATTATAAATTTTCTCAAACAGAGTGAACTGTCAAACTTTGCTAAGAGTAATAAGTGAAATCTGCCTTTTAGTATCTTGCATAAATTTTTAAAGATCAAGCTGGAGTTCTTTAGGGAGAGAAGCAATGAAAGTATAATTGAGGTTATCATCATTAGGACCTTTGATCAAATAATAAAGTTAAGATATTAGCTAATAATGTTTCTCAAGATCTGATCATTTAAGAGAGTAATGCTTTCTATTAAAGAATTCCTGCTTCTTTTGGCAATGGATTAATTCAATATCTCTAAGAAATTATGCATGACTATGATTAAGAACTTCACTTGCTGAAGATAATTGAAAGAACTAGACTCGAGTATATTGAGATAAGCCTTGAAACCATTCTCAAAGAGTACCAGTACATCAAGATACAAACTCAGTCAAGACTTATTTGATATTTTCATGAGGATTAATAATCATTTACAAATCAATCCAAGCATTAAATTCTAACAATCGATCATGCTGCTTTGAAGAAGAGATATTATCAAGTGTAAACCAAGGTCCTGAACTAAGAAGCTTGGATTGATAAACTGGATCAAATGTTACATCATCATCATCATCAGGGTCAGATATAATAGGTTCAGTTTTCTACCTCTGAGGATTGGTTTGAGATGAGTGTTCTATTTCAGCAGTAGTATGAGATACAAAATCAAATAAAGCTCTTTACTTTCCATAAGTTTTAAATGTAAGATTCTCCTTTTATATTATGAAGAAGTACATCAATTCATCTTATTTTTTTCAATGTTGATAATCATTGTATATTCTCTTAATAAAAAAATCTTTGAATGAGCAATGATCTAATATTCGATTATTTTTTTAAATGAAAGCTATATGTTTTTCAATCAACCATTTTTCCATGATCTAATGTGTATTATATATCTCTTCAATTTGAAAGTCTTAGACAAGATAATACAATAATGTAATTTTAATTTTAATCATAGACATAGTTTTTTTAACAAAAATAAGGTTGAATTTAAAACTTGGAACATTTAAAAACACCATCCAAAGACATTTTGTCATAAAAAATAATTGTTTATATAAGTAACCTTCTTAATGGAATCATTCAATAGTAAAGCAACATTAAGAGTATTTAGAATTGTATGAGTTATGAAAATTTAAAAATCATAACATATATGATTTAGTGTATTGATATCTATCATCCATGAATCATTGTCAAGATTATCAAAGGAGATAAATAAAATAAAATAAGAAAGCATACTAGTAAAGTTACTAAAAATTAGTAAAAGTAACATTGATTGTTATCTTTTCTTTAACATATTTCATTACTTCTTATTATATTATGATTATCAAGCCAATAGACCAATCTAGTTCTTTGGAATTCATTGCATCTATTACCTTAAAGGAATGTTAACTATACTGGCTTTTATTGATATTTTTCCCTTCTCTTTAAGCTCCTTATACCAATTCAAGAATTTATGTAGCTTAAAATATCTATTATATAACCTTTCTCTAGGAAAAAATCACAATAGATGATCTTGTTTTTATTGATGTAATTTTGCCTTTTAAAAGATTCATTAAACCATCATTTTTGTTTCAAAACTCTTTGAAAGCATAGTAGAACTATCAAAAGTTTCTAATATTAGTTGATTCATTGCCTTAATATTTTTTGATCCTTAAAATCATCAAATAGCCTTATTAACACTTTGAAGAGAATCCATTAAAAAGATTTGATTTCTAGCATAATCAAATAAGTCTTAGCCCTACCAAAAACTTTATTATTTGACTATGAAATGAATTTTTAGTAGATAAAAATTCTGAAAAGGTATCAAACTTTATCATTTTCTCAAAATAAGCATTATTTCTTTTTATCATCAAACCTTAATTATTTTATTTTGAAACAAGAGTGCCTTACACAATTTCACTATAATTTTGCTAATATAGATATCATGAAAGGAATATGTTAAGAATAATCATAATGTTAGATGATAGATCACATAACACATCATTAATATTTATCACCTTAGATGACACGTTATCTTCATGCAAAGTTACCAAATTTCAATATTTGTTTCAAAATGGATATTGATTTTTTTATCACTTAAGATTAACTTATTTTATAAAAACAATTGTTGAATATGATTTAATTAAAAATAATTATAGTTTGATCAACTAAAAATAAATATTTTTAAAATATAACTCATATGACACGTTATCTTATAAATCTTTAAAATACTTTTTAATCTTAAATTAATTTAATACTTAAAACTAATTATTTTTAGACAAATGTAAATTTTCATTTAAATTAAATGTTATACTTTTATATAAAATTTATTGTTTGTTTTAATATTAATAAGTTGAAAAAATGTTTTTCAATAATAATTTTTACTAAAATATATATTGCATTAATGATAAATATGAATTTTTATCTAAATCAAATGGGAAACTTTAGGCAAAATTTATTGTTTCACTTGTTACTTTTTTTCTTATTGAAATAAAAAATTACACAGATTTTTTTAAAAATAAATTAAGCTTTAATACTAAAAATTAAAAAAAAAATAAAACTTATTGTCCATTTTGAAAAGTTCTCTAAATAATAAAAAAAATAAAACATTACAACTTTCGAAAAATTACATAGACAATGAATTTTTAAAAATATTTATGATAATAATAATTTTTTAAAATTTAATACAGTAAAAAGTCATATTTTTTTAAGAAAATAATTATTATTTTTTATAAAATTTTTAAAAATATTATTTGATATATATTACAAAAATATGAAGTGTAATTCGACATTATTATACTTATGCCTTCATTTCTTTTAACGCCAAATCAATTTGATTTTCTTATAGTTGTAGTTTAAATTAATTGTTAAAACAAAAATTAAAGATAAAAAAAATTTATTAGAGGTTAAAAATCATAAATTTTAATTTAATTTAAATTATATTAATTATATAAAATTGGTAAATATTTTCATTCTTTGTAATAGATTATTATAAAGAGCTATTCATGAAAATAAAAAATAAAAATCAATTGGAATAGAAAATGGTTCTTTACCAAGTCCAAGTGCCCATTTTTAAAGTCAGAAGAATATTTACCAACTACGCATAGAAAAAATAAATTATATTGATTTTAAATTAATTAATTAAAATATAATTTTGGTTTGATCTGTAATTAGCAGGTAATTAAATTCTAATTAAATATTCTTAATTGAATGATTGAAAATAATAATAAATAAATAAATAAAACAATAACGTGTATATAAAAAATGTTTGTCATATTCTAATAATAAGCATGTTGAATTCATAAATAAAAAATTTTAAAGTTTATGAGTTTATTTTTAAATTAGACATTATTTTTGTGATATAAATAAATGATAAGAAATACTTCTCAAGAAGAAAATTTCCGTTTTAAATAATTATTAATTATTTTAATAATTCATAACTATTTTAATAATATTCAAACAAAAATCGAGAAAATTATCTAAATATAAGAGAAAAGTTTGAGAGAAAAATGATATTCTTAATACTCAATTTTCTACAAAAGAGTTGAATTAAGTTAAATTTATTTTATTTAAATTTGATTTATTTATTATTTAGTATTTAAATGAATTTAATTAAATTTAATAAATATATATTATAAAATGAATTATTTATTATTTTATTTTAAAAAATAAAAAATTATTGATGAAAAAAATAATATTTCAATGATCTTGTATTAATAATTAAATTAATAAATATTTTATATATTTATATGATTATAAATTATATATCTAAAACTAAATTAATTTAATATAAATTAATGAGTTAATTGCTTATAAGTTTGTTAATTTTTTTATTGAATTTAGTTGATTTAATTTTTCGAAAAAGATATTTTAAAGGGGAGTATTAATTATAAAATAAATACAAGTAGGAATAGTGGGCATGAAAGATAAGAATGTTGAGACTTGGTAAAAGCATAGCCAAGCTGGCGGCATACAAGAGCCTGATAAAATATTCAGTAATCCCCAATTTTAAAATGTACTATGTTTTTAAAATTAAAATATATCATTTTCTAGTTAAATTATAAATATAAATAGCCCAATCCATCCATTTAAAAGTTTCTCCACGCTGCAAATATGTATGCTTAATTAGCTTCTTCATTCTCTGCTCTCTTTAGTTATCAGCCATCATTCCTTCTTCTTGTTCTTCTTCAAACCCTATCCGATCAAAGAAATACGATGTGCTCATTAGCTTTAGAGGAAAAGATGTCAGGGATGATTTTCTCAGCCATCTTCACAAGTCATTGCGTGAAAACCAGATCAATGCCTTTGTGGACGAAAATCTTGAACGAGGAAAAGAGATCACATCATCACTCTTGAAATCAATCGAAAATTCATATGTTAGAATTAATATTCTAAATGTGGGCTAAATATGTAAATGTAAAATATATATGGCGGTCAAAATGAATAGTCAATTTTTTTAATTGTGGTCTAATTTTTAATTGGGACGATTTTGTTAAGTTTTTCCGGAAATCAATCGTTGATTTAATTTTTCTGTTTTAAAAAAAATTAATTTATTGAAATTAATTTTTCTGTTCATTGAAGAACAGTTTGGTTCTGTTACGGGGATTAAATGATTTTGATGAGTTTCGGGAGGTGGCGGCGCTAGTGTTCCTGGAAGTTAGGAACGGGTGAGGAAGGAGATGGAAAAAATCTCTATTTGGTCCTTACCCGAAACGATGTCGTTTTGACACAGGGGTCATTTTGCTCTTTTTCCCGAAACAACGCCGTTTTGACACAGGGATCATTTTGCTATTTTTCCCGAAACGATGCCGTTTTAGCGCAGGGTTTTTTGACTGGGCTGCCACGCAGGTGGGCTGTGCTGTGACTAGGCCGTGCGGATTTGGGCCTCGGTTCAGGCCTAGCCTGACTGTTTTATGTCCATTAAATCCCTTTTATGCTTTAAATTAATTTAGCCCACTTTTCTAATTTAATTTTTAATTTTGCACTTTAAGAATTAATTTATTAGAAATTATGGGGGGTTAATTAATTTAAATGTTTATATATCTTGACAAATTAATTTTTTTAAAAATTATGATTATTTAAGCTTAACTGCAATTTAATAATTTTAATTTGTCAATTTTGAGTTTAAATTTTGGAAAATTATTGTCCTTATCGTGTTTAATGTGTGTAAAATCAATTAGTTGAAACAATAAGTCACCAAAGTGGCCTCTGTTGTTAAATTAATTTATT